>JBCEWB011013244.1:0-14983 GCA_039654565.1 Peronia peronii | reverse complement strand
AGACAGACAGACAGACAGACAGATAGATAGATAGATAGATAGATAGATAGATAGATAGATATTAAGGTGCTTACAGTTATGCGTACAATATCTCAGATAGAACCAGTTAACGGTGGAATGAGACAAAGATAATTGAAACAACGCCTGGAAAATGAAAAATGGACAGATGACTCACTAACTCGCTAAGTCGCTAATGAGACACAGACAAGGAGAGGAACAAATGAGGAGAAGGAGAGGTGAAAAGAGTAAAAGACAAAATTCGAATATGGAACAAAATGAAGAAACAGAAAAAAGAAGGAAGATTATTATTAAAAAAAAAAGAAAGAAAGGAAGGAAGGAAGGAAGGAGGTTGATAAGGAAGGAATGAAAAGAAAAACTGAGGAAAAAAAATAAGAAAATAGAAGGACTGAAATGACATGACGTAAAAAGAATTCATAAACAAAAGAGTAATAAAACACAGAAAAGAAGCAGGAAGGAAGGCAGCTTTATACAGAAAGGTGAGGTCATCGCCTCCTTTAGCTGACGAACACGTAATGGGTCTTTGTCTGAGGTGTAAATCCTATATGAGTAAGGTCAGAATATAATGGTTAAGGAAAAGCCGGCTTGACTTTAAAAATAAAGGTTTGGTACGTGGCTGTCCAGCACTAGAATTAAACTTAGTCGTCCAGCATCTGGACGTGTTTTTACGCGAAGATCCACACTGTCGCAAACATCAAGTTCATCACTGTCATATCAAGACAATCACAGCTGTTGTGTGGAGAATATTACATTTGGGGTAAAGATTCATGGGGTCAGTTCTGGATTCACTATTGGCTAGATCTCCACATTCACAATAGAAGATGGTTGTGACCAGCCCGATTACTTCCCTCTGAGACACAAGACATGTTGAATAAGCGGTATAAAGAAGACAAAGACCACGTTAATTGTGTTCTTTGGTTGAATTGAAACTTATATCATGCAAAATTGAGGGGGAAAAGAAAAAAACAAGATGTAAAAAGAAAAAACGTTTTCTTCTTATTGTTATAATTATATCAATTTTTTTTAAGTGATCAGTGTTTTAAATAATCAATCTTTCAAATGACAAAAAGTGAACGGATGGTTTTCTTTTCCTTCTTTAACTGTTTATTCAATATCCATTGTGTCTGGCACAAGGGAAGAATAGCGCTAGTCAAAATGATCTCTTATTGTTTTGTAGAGAGTATGATCTTTAGATCTTGAAATCAAGCCCAAATGCTTTACAAACACAGGAAGACAATCATTGAGTGTTATAAGAAGAATATTCCACTTAGATCAATTGGCTCATTTCTGAAGTTCATAACAGACACAGTAAGACTGATACTTCGGCGGTATGGACGATACAACGTTTAGATCTATGGGACCAGTTCTGAACTTCACCACTGATATAGCCAACATACACAACACTGTTATCTGGAAAATATTCAACTTTGCTCCCCAGGGCCATTTCTGAACTTCACCACTGATATAGCAAAACATTCGTAGTATTGTGAACATTATACTATTCAGATCCATGGCACTAGTTCTCAACTTTAAGATTTAGAACGATATTTGAAATTGTTATGGGCAAAGTATCAATACAAATTTACTTGGACAATTCTGAAATTCTGAATATAGCAGGCCATTCAAAACACGTCTAAGGATGAATACAACATTCAGATCTCAGCCAATCCTAAACATTCATGAACATTAAACTCATTATAGTGGGACGAAGCAGAGTAAATGAATGTTATCAGAAATGCTGTTGAGGATAAAATGTTCAGATGAGTGTTATATTGGGAGGGGACGGACTAAATTAAATGTTATCGGAAAAGATTATTGAGGTTGACATGTTCAGGTTAGTGTATATTTCATACACAATAACCAGTAATACTGTACTACAAAAGTTGTGATCTACATTTACTACCTTATTCTAGACAGGAAGAAAAGTGATCGTCAGTATTTTGATTCAAACGCTCGGGGCAGGATTCTTATTGTTTAATCTGGAATCAAATGTCAAATTGCTACACAGAAAAAAAAATCACGAAACCACAAATTTAGCAACAAATATACATGCTGTTTTTTTTTTTTTCACACTTAACAATTATAAATACAATAAGTAGGGCAAGTAAAAGACCAAAGAAACGAAATAATGCAAGAAAATAAATTAACGTACACTAATAATGAAAATAATGACAAAAGAAAGAACAAAAATATTAAACAAGAAAAGTCTCCGTACTGCCAGTAATATCAATAATAATAATAACAATAATAATAATAAAGTGCCATTTCAAAGTTGCTCAGCAAAGAAGCAAAATCAGCTCTGGATATCTCTCACTAAATTGATGTCAGCGACAAGACCACAAAATATTTAACACCTCGGCAAAAATCAGCCCAAGTGGCTGGCCCAGGAATCTCCGTACACCTGAGAGAGCCTTGATGTTCAAATCGCGCAATCTCTCACCACGAGACATTGGTGATTGCAATGTTATTAAGCTTAGCTAATGTGTTGTGTCTGCGTGTGTGTGTTTTATGTGTGGGTGTGTGTGCGTGTCCAGGAGTTTTTCTTTTCTTTTTGTTTTGTTTTGTTTTTTCTTTGCTGTTGATGGTTGTCTTTTTTTTTTTTTTTAAAGCATGAGGTACACAGGGAAGTGAGGGTGAGGAAAATTTTAGAAAAGGGATAGAAAGAGAGGACGAGATAAAGACATAAAGAACAAGAATTAAAGAAGGGAAAAGAAAGAGAGAGAGAGCTAAGAAATAAAGAAAGAACAAAAGAATGAAAGAAAGAAAAAGAAAGATCGAAAACGGAAGGATGATAAGAGCAAGATAGAGGAAAAGGAAGAGATAAAACAGGAAAGAAAGAAAGAAAGAAATGAGAAGGATAGAAAGAAAGAAAAAAATGAACAAACGAAAGAAAGAACGAAAGAAATATATAAAGAAAGACAGAGAACAAAAAAAAAAACAGAAAAAAGAAGAGGAAAAAAGATGGAAACACATTTTATACATTTTTCTAAATGGTTTTTCAAGCCGTTCTGCATATTTGATTGTGAGTTCCCATTTGAGATGAGAGCCAAAGTCCTGGCGTCTGATGGTAAACCTAATGGCGGATTAGTTCATATCCAAGTCCGAGCCATGTCTAAGACATAAATCTTAATGCATTTACCGAATGTTCAACATGAAAGAGAGATCAGACTGGCTGATACAGCATTACGTATGATATGGTCCATTTTTAACGTATCCTCCCTGTGTTGTTGTTGTTGTTGTTGTTGTTATCGCTGTTATTGTTGTTGTTGCTGCTGCTGCTGCTGTTGTTGTTGTTGTTGTCGTCGTCGTGGTCCTATGTAGATGTTGTTGTTGCTGTCGGATTTTTATTATTATTATTATTATTATAATATTATTATTATTATGTATTATTATTTAATACAGAAAAATGTCACAGAGTTTAACGCAGCATTAATTTCACATCTATCTCAGTTCCAGATTTTGTGTTATGTTTGGTTGACTGCGCTACTCTGTGCTATATGTTTCAGCCTGTGAATTTTGTATAAGTGAATATCTGTTGTCAATCTCAAACTGACAAATAAAAGAAAACAAAACAAAAACCACAGAAAGAGAGAGAGAGAGAGACAGTGAGTGAGAGAAAGAAAGAGGGGAAGAAAGTATTAGATCGAAAGGAAGAGAGAAACAAAGACGAAGTAATAAAGAGAAATATTTCGTTGGAAATTGATTTTCATTTTGTTGCTAAATCTGTATTATTAACAAATGTTTCACATTTCTCTTCACCACTCCCTACCCCCCACCCCTTCTTTCACCCGTCCTGGCCACCTCCTCAGTTAAAAGTTTGCTTTCGTTCCGCATCTTTGGTTCCCCCCCCCCCCCCCCACCACCACCACCACCACAACCCATACACACACGCTTTCTTGTTTTTTTTGTTTTTTTTTAAATATTTATTGTTATTTTTATTATTGTTTTTAATCAATTATTTCCTGTCTCAGACTTCGCTACGGTGAATCTGTGCAGATTTCTGTGATGTCCAAATCCCATCATTTCCCTTGATCATGCCTGACACTACAGTTGGCCAACCTCTACAGACATCACATATCAGTCAAACGACTCCATTTACTTGGTTGGCATTTTTCAAAGTGTATGACCAGACCATTTCCTTCTCAGATCTGGAAATAACTTGTAAATATGAACTGAAATGAGATTATTTATATTTCGAAATGGCAAACGTTCAACAAGGCCAAGAAAAACACATAAAGATCCCAAGAACTGGAAAGTTGGAAAACCACTTTTAATACTATTTGTCTATAACTTATGACATGGCTTTAAAAAAAAAAAAAAGAAAGAAAGGAAAGGAAAAAAAGAAGAAGAGGAGAATAAAAAAATCACCGAAGAACAATGTGATTGAAATGGAGGCCATTTCGGTTGTCATAAAAAGTTGGCACTTTCAAGTCTAAGGAACAATCTCAAGCTGAGAGCAATAGGCGTGCGATAAAGGCTCAAGCCGTTTGAGCAGTGCCGAGTGCAGTCGAAATGGCCATTGTACGCTGTGCTTCACCCCAAATTAAAATTCACCAGACAGATGTTTGAGCGTTTAACACCGGCGACTATGGTGTGAGTGAGTAATTAGTAAGGCAGTTAACACACTTTTGTACTGCATTTCAATTTCCATTGGCAAGTTTCTACGCTGTGTTATCTTTGTTTGGCAGTCTAAAGCTGCCTGAATCCCGCCTTTTCATCTGCTAGTTTATATTGTCATTTTCAATTTTGCCTTGGCATGCCAATATGACTACACCCGGTTCACCCCACGTCAACCGACCCTCCTCCCAATTTCTAATATGCTCTTCCCTGTTTCTGTTAACCTACCCAGTTTGTCTTCACCAGTTAGATCTATCCTGCGGCGTACAGGCAACCCCTGAGAAACAGCCTCCTTCTTTTCAAGCACTTCTCTTCCTATCGCGCCATCTAGATCTACACACCTCAGTCTGCGTCCTCCACAAAGATGGCCGATGTAGTTCCATTCCGTGCAACTTGATTTACTCAGCCATGTTGCTGTCATTGTTCTAAGAGTGTTTACTTTTTTCGTGTTTATCTCAGCGTGCTTCACCTCACATGATTCGGGGCCATTTTAATCAGCTCTCTGCCCTCTCAAGGCAGCATCTATAACTAATTTCATATGTAAGGCTATAATATGTGTGTCGTGTATGTAAGGGGGCAGACAGAGACGTGGAACGGGAATGGGGCGGGCCAAAGGTAAAACAGTACAGCTTTTTATCTATACTTTCCCAGCAATGACTTGCCTCATTTTAACGTCCGCCATTCTTAACCAAGAGGAGATGATGCACACAGCGTTTTGGGTACACTAGATGTGCTCAAAAATGATTCTCGTCTGTCTCCGCCTAGGACTGAAATGAATCAATAAATCGGCGCAATATCTTCTCTGGATGTTGCAATATTAAGATATGAAAAATTATTTTATCAAATCTTTATTACATGTGGATAATGCTTCATGTAGCAAACTATTCTGGATTTCCACATTTTTTTTTCTTTTAATTTTAGGAAATATGTTTAAATTTGCTTCTATTTCGTTTCATTTTTTCTTTATATTTTTTCTTTTATTATTATTATTATTATTATTATTATTATTATTATTATTATTATTATTATAGAGCTTGAGACAAACAGATAGTAGACATGCAATACCAATCCACAATTTTAAATGAAACAATCTAACGATATTTACAGTTGCATCCGAAATTTAGATGACAACAAAGAATTTCCTTTACAGGCATGATCTAAAGACATAGAGCAGAAAATAATCAGATGTTATAGAACAGTACTGTTGATATATAAGAAGGGAGCAAAATCATTAATTGTCAAGAAATCTGATATCCACTACTTGCTGGACTTATATTATAAGAACTTTATTAATGGCTGTAGCACATAATTCTCTTTAAAAGAAACATTTTTTTTTTTTCAATAAATGAATAAATATGAACAAAAAATAAATCAATGAACAGATAAATATATGCCCTAGATAGAATGGGAAAATGAAATAAATAAATAAATAAATTGCCTAGGCCAAAAAGCCCAACCAACGTGTGTCCAATTTAGTCATTTTATTGTTATGGCCGGTGGGGTCTGAACGACAGTGGAAAAGTTACACCGGTAAAGGGCAAGCATGCGGCAGAAATATGAATGCGCGTAACTACTGTGCGGGAAGGGTAAAATGGCCATAAACTGCTAATGCAAAAGGATATGAAAGTATGCGGTGTGGATCGACCAAAGTAAGCATATTTTAGCTCCTGACCCAGTTTTATATTTATCATTTGAATCTGTGATTGAGTTGTCATTTCTGTGGTTATTGTTTGTTGTCATTGTCATTGTTGTTTTGTTAATGCCTGAAGTTACTGTCTAACGTCGTCAGGACGATGACGGTAATCAGTTGTTTACAAAATTAATGAGATCTTGGAAACATGTGTATCACTTCAGTGCTAATATTTCACAGATGTTGTTATTGCTGTTGTTATTTTTATAGTGGTGAGTTATTTTGTTGCGAGCTAATGTCAGTGTGTATGGTTAAAATACATGAAATGTTTATCGTCATGAAAAAATTATTAGTGCAATAGCGATAACGTTTTCAATGTTAACATTTTAAAACTGTTGCTGTTATTGTTTTGTCTTGTTACTGTTTGGAGTCACTGTCTAATGTTAACACAGCCAAACGCTACCCAAATAATTTTTAAACAGTGTAATTGTGAAAATATTTCAGTATTAAAATTTCGAAACATTACTGTACTAGAGCGAGAAAGAAAAAGCAAAAACCTTAAATTTTCTGTTAAATTATAAAGCGTATGGCTATCTATATCAAACTTTGTGGAACATAAATTCATTCAACCGTTATATGAATTACTGAAAAAAAATCTTAAAAGCGAGTGGAATTTGCTGGTCGACTGCATCCCCTTTCTCTATCAAGATTGATAAATACAGTCGGAATTCTATATCGACAGAGTTCTATATGAAGTCGAAATTCTATAGCAAGTCTGAATTCTATATCTAACGAAATTGTTTACCCCCTTCTATGTTGGACAAACTGCTAGGCCAAACTGAAGTTTCTCAGAACGAAAAGTATCTAAATCACATTTTACACTTCTTGAGGTACAACCGAGATGGCCTACATGAAAAGAAAAAGGGTGAGGAAGGGGAGATGGGAAGAGGAAAAAGAAAAAAAAGGATCACTGACAGACAGTCAAAATGTAAGGTGCAATCATCCAAACGTTAGAAAATGTAAAACTGGAGTAATCAGAGTAGCATGATCCAACAACAAATAATAATAATAATAATAATAAAGAATATTTTGATTTTTTTTTTAAATTAAAAAAGATATATATATATAGGTGTGTAAAAAAAATCTTTTTCAGAGACACTTTCTCAAAGAGAACTTAATTAGGCTACACTTATCATGACGTCTTCAGTTAAAACATAACTTTGGGTGCAGATATTTACACTATAGCACATGCATTCATTGCCCTTGGACTTGCATGATAATTATGGTAATAAGGAACGGATGGGGAAAGAGAGACATGTGAAGTGTGGTAATCAGATAATAATAAGGATAAAAATATTTTATTTTCTGATGCATTGGGATGAAAACAACTACCGAAACAAAAACAAAAGCAAAAGCAAACACTTAAAATCGTAGGTTGAGCACATAACCGCCACAGCTGATTAACCTCTAACGAAGGAGCAAGGGCTATGTCACAGGCTATATGTAGCTTACAAGCAAAATGTAGAGAGTAACAACTCAAAAAGATCTAGAATACAGAACATCATTCATAAAGTAACCCCTCTCGTTTCAAATATTTCGCCTTTAACAAGACGGGATTTTTATAGTATGCTTCAAGCAGCTCCAAACCGAAGACGCACGTTAATTTTACCCACTCACACACAACACAACATTTGAGTATAGTTTTTTCTCATGTCAATTGAGTTTGCCGTAACTCAAGAGAAATAAATAACTCAACATACAGATTATGATAAACTGCTCAACTTACAACGCCTATTGCTGATCTTTAAAAGCCATATTTGAATTTGCCAATTATTACCTTATAACACCTTTTCTGGATCATTTATGTTGTATTACTGGGCAATAACATAACTTTTCTAGCAGAATAACGGCGAGTGCTACTCTTGAGTAAATGACTGTCGAAATGCTATACCCAATCTTGTGAGCATCTTTTAAAAAACGATTGTCATTTCATACTAGAAAAAGATTTACAAACTTGCAAACCTCAAGGCATTAAACAATGATGTATTTCTTTCATCATTTATTGAATAAATAAACAAAGGAATAAGAAAAAACAACAACAACAACAAAACGATATATAAACGAAAGAACAAATAAACAACTTAAATAGATAAATAAATAATAAATAAATAAATAAATAATAAGCGCATAAATAGATATAGGAATAGTGCTCAAAGCACACTTGAAAATAATTAAATAGGCCTAAATAAATGAATTAATAAATTACAAGCTAATAAGCACAAAGAAATGTCTATTTTAGAATGCATTAAACAGGCCCTTTTTTTTTTTGTTCTGAAGGAAAAGCTCAAGTGGCTAGCTATAAGATCTGTAGTGGTGTCAGATTTCTACACCATCTCGTTTGCAACACGATAGGCCAAGTTACATACTTTACTGAGCGCTCGCGTGGCCAGTGGCAGTGTCTCCGGCAAGGAGTGTTGTTCAGTTTTCTGGTTGTTGTTGTTGTTATTGTGACTGTTTGTTGTTGATGCTGTCATCGTTGTTATTGTTACTGATATTGGAATGGCTATCTGGTTGTTACTACGATACGAGTGCTTTATTTATCCGTAAGGAAACACACCTTATTGTTATTGTCGTTGCTATATTCCTTCTAGTGTTAAGTGTGGGCGAAGTCTGTGTCCATAATCCTACCCTGGGACAGGATGACAACTGTCCTGTATTTTATCATATGGCACATGGAAGTACAAAGCCAAACCGGTTACAACAGCGCTATTGGTAATAGCCTGTTAGGAATGTGTCTGGGTGGGAGCCCAATTTTAAGGCGGCAAATGATAGATTCATTTTATCCTAATCCTAAACTTAACCATATTAATTTTTGAAAAAGAAGAAGAAGAAGAGGAAAAAGAGACTTAAAACAAAGACAATAAAAACAAATAAACAAGATACTCATATATATATATAGACAAATGAGTACATGAGAAGAAGAAAATGATCTTGCTCACAAAAAAAAAAAAAAGAGGTGGGGGAGGCTTAGGAAAAGGATGGAGTGACGGAAATTCATGGCAAATACATTAAGGAACTTGAACATAGGAGATTTAAATCGGTTCTTTTTTACCCCTAAATTAAATTGTATGTTTGGAGCTGGGGTGGGGTGGGGGAGGGATGGAGGAGATATGTATGTGTGTATAGGATGGGAGGGGGAGGGGTGAATAAATAAGAAATTTTTCTTTGATTGAAACCAAAAAATAAACAGAACCGACCTGTTATTTTGAAATTGTTATTATCATTTTTTTTGTTTGTTTTTATTTTTTGTTTTTTTATTTTATTTTTTTTTTATTTGATTTACTACTTATAATTCAACAGCTCGGGTGAATGTCAAAGTTCAGTCTTTAGATTTTTTTTGTTTTTAAAGGTTCTATAAAGCACTGAATTAAAATGATGTTGAACCAAATACCTATATGTTATATATAGAAAAAAAAATCATATAATGTAACTAAAGGCAAAAACTAGTGAATATCTGGACAAAGATACCAATATAAAACTATTGAAGAATAAATGCCTATTTGTTAATCATTTAACTTGAAGCTACATTTTTCAGTTTTTATTTTTGATACAAAGAAGCAAAATTTTCAGTTGCCCTTTTTTATTATTTTTCTTTTTTTTTCAGTTGATCAGTCGTTTGACGATTGATGCTATTTGTAGGACGGGACAAACGGCATCTGCAAGAACTGCTAATGTCGTCGAACAGTTCTAGATTCCATTATTGTAAACGGACATTTGCAGTTTAAGCTTTGAACAGCAATATATCACTTATATCTTTATCTCTTTTCTTTCTTTTAACTAGATCTGTTCAAATTCATAATTTACTCAAAAAATTGTATTTTCAATTTTAAATGAATCATAATCATTTTGATCAATAAAATTTACGCTGAATTCAGTTTTATTACAGATATAAAAATTACGAATTAATGAATGAATATTCTTTATAATCAATATGATTAAACAATAATAATAATATTAATAATATTTTTTTAATGAAAAAAATAACCAACAAATAATCAAACAAACAAGAAAGTTACATGAGTCAAGTAGCTGAAAACACTGTTCCTTGTTGTTTCTTTTTTTTTTTTAATTTTTTTTTTTGGTTCCTTGTTTCTTTTTTTAAAAGTTTTTATAAATATCATCCTTTTCATAAATCTTTTGTTTCTAATTCTACTTTACAGCAACTTGTAAATTTTACTTTTAAAAATTCTATTTACACACAAAGAAATAACAAACAAAAAATTAAAATTTATGTGTAGCTTATATCTGAAACCCTTACAACTTGTGCTCTTTTACAAGTTGCAAAGGGTGTGAGCTCTGATTTTCATGTTTTGAAATGGAACATTCTAAATGCAATACTGCGGTTGAAATCTAATCTATGGTGAACCTAGATCTTTACAAAGCACAGTTTTAACACAGAGGTGTAATCTCTTAAAATTCTTCAACCCGTTAGTCTTCATCACTTCAGGAAATAAAACTTTGTGTGCTGTGTCACTGCTAGTCTAGCATTATACCGAGTCTGTCGAGCAAAAGAACTGTTTACAATGTCCTCTCATACTCCCTTCGCCATTTTGCACTTAAGATCGAGCCATTAACTTGAATTTTAAATTCGCTGCTTCTCCGTGTTCACTGTCACGTCGACCAAAGCTTTCAGTCAAAGTGAAACTCGATACCACAGAGTATGTGATATATAAAATATGCAAACTCATCGCCCATCGTTAATCACAAGACATTATGTTCAACCTGACAACTTAAATTGTTCCTGTCGTTCTCCCTGTTCTCAATGGAAGAAAACATTCCGCTGATTCGGCCCACGATAAAGGAACAATCATTTCCACTATGTTTTTAAGATTTATTTTCAACATAGAAAAATTAATAGGTCTACAACTTACTATTATAGGGCTGTAACGAAATAAAAAAAAAAATATACTGAAGAGTAAATTATAATTTATGCCTATCAAAATTCAATTATTATAAAGTAGGTTATTAGGCTATAGATCTATCATCTGAATTTGAATAGGCATATTTAAGTTGAAAAGGTATCTAAATTTTAGGCTTTTAGTTATTTTACTAGTTTTTGGAAATGAAAAACAGCATTTTGATTACTATCACAGACCAGCAGTGAATAATGTTTAAGTTCTTTATGTACTTTTTTTTTTAAAATATTGCATATTTATTTATAAATTTCTTTATTTATAAATTTCTTTATTTATAAATTTCTTTATTTATAAATTCATTTATTTATTTACAAACTTATTTCTTTCCTTATAGTTTTATTTATTTATTTGTTTATGTGTTATTGCGTTATTTATTTATTTATTTATTTATCTACCAATCTAGTTTTGCTTTGTTCATTTATTTGCCATAATATCTTTTTCATTTGCATACCTTTTCGGATTTATACATTTCTATTTCTGTTATTTCTTTAGGCATTAATTACCTACTCCATTTTTGTTTAATTTTGCTGTTATTCATTTAATATTACTTCATTATTTACTATTTAAAGAAATATTATTATTACTATTATTATTATTGTTATTAAAGTGTCACAGTTAACATGTATTTTCAGTTAGATTTTGGCCATATCCCTATTTGAAACGGGATATAAATATAAGATAACATTCACAACAAGTAGATCTAGATCTAGATCTAATCTCCCCGTGCAGACGATGAACGGACCAAGCATTGCAGCACACTGATAAAATAGCTGCTGTTTAGATGAATAAATAAACTAAAGAATTAAACAAATAACAAAGGATGAAAACAAAACGAAAAGCATTTTTGTACAAAGAATTAAGATAACGATTTCTGGAAACAAGAAGGCAGCAACACTTTGAAAGACCGGAAACAAAACACCTTTCTACCGGTACTGCAGACAACCTGTGATATTTCATGATGTTGAATGTTTTATGGAGAAAAATCTCCCCCGGTAAGGCCACAAAAAAAACAACGAATTCATTCGCTCACAGTTCGGTCGGAAATCAAACACCGGCTAACCCTGGCAAATTTGGGGGCAGCAAAAGTCTCCGGGGAATGACCCTGTAGCACATTCAATATTTTACGCCGATCAAGGCTAATTATTGCTTCATGAATGTTCCACCAACTCAACATGTAAACACCACAAATGCTTACCGTCTCTTGCACTGCGAGTCTGCCCTCCTTTGCCACTCGGAAGAGAGAAAACCCAAAAGCTAGAAATCTACTCCCCCGACCGAAGCAGTTGATGTCGTTGATGATGATGTTGATGTGGTAGTTGTAGCCGTTATACTGCGATTATATTCACATTTTATTTTATTCTCGTCACATAACCCCGTGTGTAGCGGCCGAATGAACGAACGGGCCAGGGGGGGCTGGCTGGCTGTAGGCTAGTACTGCAAGGGGACGGGCCGGGAAGCAAGTCAGGGAAGATCAGTGGTAGGGCTGAATGCCGACTGGATCGACTAATGTCGTCGCTTTACTAGTCCTGTAAGAACGGCGTACAATAATAGCTTTGGCCGTCTCTAAATTCCTCGTATAGTTCTCTTCCCCTTTTCCCCCAGCTGTGTGCAGTCTGGTGTGCCTCGAACTCTCCCGTGAATGTCATTTTTTTCCTCCCGATGTCTTTTCTTGTTTTTTTTTGTTGTTTTTTTTTTCCTTTATTTTTACGATCACCCTCCTCGCCACCTTCCCTCTTCTCCCGTCCGTCCCACTGTGTACGCCTAGTCGCTCGCTCATACGCTCGGCCGGTGAAGGCAAATTGTATAGTGACTTCAGAGATTTCCAGTACTACGCCGCCAAGAACCTAGGTGAAATAATAGTAATAAAACAAAAACAAAAATGTGGTGGAAAAAATGTGGGAGGTGTGTGTGTATGTGAGAGAGAGAGAGAGAGCGAGAGAGAAAGGGGAGGAAGAGAGAGAGAGGGGGAGGGCACCGTAGTCTGCATTCCGCACGGAAAATTAAGATGCAGATTTTATGGATGGAAAGGGAGGGGGAAAACTGATGTAGTCGCAGTGTGATACTGACTAGAGGATGGATGGAGGGATGATGATGGTGATGATGAGGCCGGTGATGGGGATGAGATGGTTGCTAGACGTGCCAAACCTTCACAGTCCTGTCGTGAAATCGGCATGTCAAACCGCCTAGGACTGAAAACCCGAGAGAAGAATTTAAAAAAAAATAATAATAATAAAAATACAAACATTCAAAATGGCGGATCCACACTTTTTTTTATTTCTATGGTTATTTTTCATTCTACTTGCCCGAACCGCTAATCTTTAACCCTTTGAAATCACTCAGTAACTCATCTGAATTTGAACCTTTCGAAAACCTCTTTACATTTTGATACAATTATTTATATACTACTGAATTTCATAATGAACGTTGAACAGTATGTTTGTTCCTCTCGCTTCACTAGATCAGTTAGAGTGGGCGCAATCAGCTCTCTCGTTTGCAACGCAATGGTATCGATGTGAATGTACATTGTAAGCTGCCGAATCTTTTCAGAGCAGTAAAACCCTTATTTTGTTCTACGGGCATCGTTTTCGCTGCGAATAAAAGCAGAAAAGAGAGACACTCTTCAAAACGGAACGGAACGGAACCGACGGAGAGAGAGAAAAGAGAGAGCGAGTGTGAGTAAGAGGAGAGAGAGAGGGGGGAGAGAGAGAGAACCGGCCCAGCAATTCCCTGCATGCAAATAATCGATTAGGCAAAACCAGTGTCCGGACCAGCAGCTACCCGCTCGCATTTCCTCCCTACGAGTTGCTACTGACGCGCCCATGATGGCCGCCTCGCACGAGCTCCCACTCAGGTCAAAGGGCAAGGGGGAGGGGCCCCTGCGAGGCTCCTGGCACGCCCTCTTACGGCTTCTGGGGTGTGCACCAGGGAGGAGAATATTTTTATTCTCCCAGAATTTTTAACAGCAGGTCATGCTGTGGAGGGAATAGTTTTTTGAGAGAATAACAAAGCAAAGTAAGGAAGAAAAAATATCCGAAAGAAATGAGCAACACATTATGTAGGTTTATCGGATTCATTGTGGCTATTGATTCGTTTAATTGTTTCAGTGTTCCTTTTTTTTTTGTTTCCACAGTAGATGATTTTTTTTTTTTATGTCCAACTGATAAATAAAGTAGGTCTACTTCTCCAGAGCCCAGATAAAATGTATGAACATCTTGGCGAAAAAAAAAAAAGTAAAATAGTCATGCATGAGATAATACAGGACTGGTAATCTATGCATTTACAGTTACAATATAGGCTCCTCAGAGTGGTGGACATCAGCTTCCAGACAAGAAATTTTATGCCGAGGTACTGTTTATACACGTTTTAATCATCCTAAAGTGTGTATACATTTTGTCGGCGGACTCTAAAGATTATCACGCTTTATAACACATCAAGTACGGAGACAGATCACGCTGTAAAGAGGAGAATAGATGTGTCAGAATGGAAATTGCAAGTGGCAAGAGATAATTATATTACTGAAATTACTATCAAATGAATCAGACTTACTGGAAGGACTTAAATATATTAAGCTTTATTAGAAATTTCTGGGACATTATATGACTGACAGATAGCCAACCAGCCAACCAATCGGCCCCCAGACAGACAGACACACACACAGATTGAATGATAGATAGATAGATAGATAGATAGATAGATAGATAGATAGATAGATAGATAGATAGATGGATGGATGGATGGATGG
>JBCEWB011013133.1:0-14983 GCA_039654565.1 Peronia peronii | reverse complement strand
TCAGAGCTCAGTTGTGGACTATATGCCATAGTAAAGGTCAAGACACTCTTGGTTTGGACAAAAAAAGATATGGGGGGGGCACCTACCCGCCCTCAAGAACCCAGTATTTACTCTGTGGGAGTCCTTTTAATGATGGGGGTAGGGAGCAAAATTCGAGAAAAAAATACACCCAGAAAGTCGAAAAACGGCAACAAAAGACACAGAAGTCATGGAGAGAGAGCTAGTATGTAAAAAGAAGTGCTGTTCCGAGGATGAAAGCCAAACAAAAAATTGTCAATGTCCATTTTACGCTGAAAAAAAACTTCCAAAACCCTTTTTTTTTTGACAGTATTTTGCTATCTACTTTTTTGTTTCAAAACCGATTCTGACTAAATTTGGTATACATCATTTTCATAACAAAACCAAAAAACGTACATATGTGCAGCCATTTGGTTGGTAAGTTTTAGAGAAAAATGGGTTTTTAGTATGAAAAAAACAGCAAAATTTGATTTTTTGTTACATGCATTTTCAAAAATTTCTAGAAAATTTTCTATTGCATAGGGAGGGCTGAAAATATGTAATTTTTTAGAAATTATGGCAAACAATATGTCCATCAAGTTATACCAATTTCCGTTGAAATTTGACAGAGGAGATAGATTTCAAAATCAGTCAATTTAGAGGTGCCAAATCCAATATGGTGGCATTGCCATGGCAATCGTATGAAAAAGTCGATTTTTTTTCACAGTTTTCCTCCAATTGAACATACCGAATTTGATGGAAAAGGTTAAAATAGTATATCTTTAATGACAAAAAAAAAATCACCTCCAGGACGCCTTTCTCCCCCCCCCCCCCCCTTTCAAAATGCAAGAGCTAAAAATATCCTACCTGACCATTGGGATGCATGTACCACTCTCTGAGAAACAGAAGCATTTGATTCTTACAGAACTCCAAGTCTATACTAGCAAAGGGCAGCATGTGAAAGGCAAGATCCCAGGAGGCATACTGAAATTGGAGAAAAAAAAAAATTTCATGATATTATCTTTTCTTGTTTTATGATATGCTAAGATCTCAAATACATCATTTCTTTTTTTTTTTTTTTTTTTTTCCATCATCTATTATCTAAACAGTGTTTTGCCTACTCTTGAAATCATTTTTATTTATCAACACTGGTCCTCTTTCATCATAATATTGACAGAGGAAGATCAAAGTATTTTGACAATAACATTTGTTATAAGTTTGCAAGTATGGAAACAACAAAAAAAAAATAATGTTAAAATTAAATATACATTGAAAGTAAAGAAATTTTATGAAATAAAATTACTGTCTCAGACAAGTTCAGAAATTAGCTTGAAAAATGAAATTGCCTTGAAAAAGTGGATATACATAACTGTTAGTGGCATAAAACGAAATGGACGGGTATCATGCTGAAGAAACATACATGTATGTTAAATAATGAAGTTTCTTAACACAATGAAGGAGAAATATCTTTGTACTGCCCCCCACACGCAAGGACAAGACCCCGAGAGCATTCATTTGAGATGCGACAAAACAAAATCAGGCTCTTGTCAAATTTTGAGCATATGGAATTATTAGTATTACCGTGAAGGTTATTTGTTTCCCTTTCTGTGCGTGGAAAAAATTTTGTTCTACCTTAAGTAGGAGTTGAGATAATGGCAGTTAAAGATGATGGGGATGACCTGTTGCTGCAGCTGAATTTAGTGAGAAAATAGCCAATCACTTTTCTTAATCTTTCATAATCCTTCTACGCCATGCCACTTGATTACAATTTTTGGGCTTTTACTCAATCTATTTCAGCAAATTTAACTCTGAAATGCATTTTTAGATTGATATAGAAAGGTTCTGTGAAGAAAAAAAAATGCGTTAAAAATCCATTCACTGTGAAAAACGTGATTTCTCCAGTTGCCTCAGTTTGAAGAGTGTCTGATTTCATTGTGTCGCATCTTATCTGAGGAGGTCACAGGGTGGGGCAGGACCTCCCTGGCACATTCTGTAGCTATATGGATACAATAGATTTTTTACGCATGAAATACAGCTATGCCCCTGCTATACTATGCCTACTTTTGACTAACATAACAAAATTCACATTAGCAAAAAGCTTCTACTTCTGCCAAAAACTCATATTATATCTCTTACCCATGGATATTCCCATTTGTCTGGCATACTGATGATATCTTTGTTGAACAAATGTCGCCAGTCAGAATTTCGTACTTTGGAATGGGCTGCAGGCGGTGGGGGCTGACCTTGGTCACCTTGCAACCATTCCTACAGAATAGACATGTAAATAATCATTCTAATTTTGGGCACTATTACAATATTATTAAAAAAGAGGTGCATTGGGAGACATATCTGAGGCTAATTTTGAGACATTTTCTTTTGCTCTTTCTGTTTACCTCACATTAAGTTTACAATGCTTATTTACAAACATACAAACAAACAAAAACAAAACAATACAAAAATAAGAAATGTAATACTGAATAACAAAACATGTAACTTGACCTTGCTTCTATACATGTGTTTCAATATAAAGACTAATATTCATCATTCAATAAGTGATGGGGGCTGGCCTGACAGGAATGGACAACAGGCAGAGATAAGAGAAAGAAACAGAAAAAAAAAGAGATAAAGAGAGAGACAAAGGAGACCAGAAGATTGGCAAAAGGGTACAAAAAGAAATCAACTGATATAACTACATGTATATAATTTTAAACACCTTGTAACTTTGCTGAGAAAATGACTAAACATGACAAAAATCTAGACTTGTTCTTTTTCCTCACTCTGCTGACTCTCAAGTTCTTTCATGTCCACTAACATGGAGGATAATAAGAAGAAAGGGAGAAAGGGGAAAGGAAGCACAATTAATGATGCCTGTAACTTCATTCTGCCGTAGGAAGTGCATGCCAAACTCTGAACCTAATCTGTTTAACAACAGTTCACGGTGGACAAAGGAAGAACACACGAAACCTTTACATCTAGCAAAACTAAGATCTATTTGTTCAAATTTGGATAAACAAAATACCAATATGGCTTGGGGGATGGGGCTGGGGTATGGGGGGAGGGGAAGAGGGTTGAAAGGCTTAAATGAAGACTGAATTAAAAATACTAATATCATGACATTGATAGTAAATTTCTTTCACTACAGCAACTAGATGAAACCACTTTGCTCATATATTTCGGGACATAAAATACTATAAACATCATTCCCAAGACAATCACAAAACAATCAAATGAAGAGGAAAGGCAAAAAATGGTGAGGAAGTGCAGTGATACTGTCACATAGTCATATATGTGTCCACATTTAATTTTTCAGTGAGATACAGAAAGTCATGCCTAATTTGAAAAAAAAAAAAAAAAATCAAGTCATATTGATTAGTAAATGATTTGCAAAGGTCTTGGAGTGAAGAAAGTGAACAGCCAAATAGAATCTGTGATCCGAGAAAAATGCCATTTTCAAAGCAAAAAAATGCCCAAAAATGCCACAAAAAATGCAAAAAAAGCCAAAAAATGCAAAAAAAAGTGCAACTCACAAATTACAATAGATTTTTATAACATTTTCACATAACAGACTGCACAGCCCATTAGCGAGCATATATTAACATAGGTCTAATAACAGGTAATAGGATTAGTAATTAATCTAAACACTTTGAAAAAAAAGGCGCTGCTCACATGGATAATCTCCAGATCCTCGCTCCATTCAAAATTATAATACAAACATGACAAATACAAGATCAATGGACAGGGCGAAAACCCAGTGTCACTGCATTTATCAAAGGTCACGATGAAAAAAGTTGATATAACCGAACACCTTTTGTTGTACCTCAGCCTGTCAAACCTCCATACACATGCAAAAGTTAAACAATTTAACTTTTAAATCCCCTGTGGCTAATTCTATTCAGCCAGTCACATAACCTTCCAAAAAAGGGTGTACTAATAATGATTAAAAACAGAAAAGGAGGTACATGTATTGATTGTCAAACATAGGCTCCGAAAATTGTATTTAACATTCACATGACATTGATTCAAATTATGTTCTGCTGGATCATCAAATGAGCATTTCAAATTGGCCATATATTTAGCAATATCTTTATATGCAGCAAGAACAGATTTTCTTTCGTGATTTAATACCAAATATAATTGCAAGGAATGCAAAATACATGTAGGTAATTTGCCTCCCAAGATGTGCACGCACTCCTTAAAGTCAGCATGTAGCTGATGTGGCGTGACCTTCAGTCAACTTTCAGAAGTTTGTTTTGGTGTGTTGATGAATTGGTCCATTTCTCTTCAATCAGAGATTTAGATCTAGGCTCTAAATATTTTTCAACTATTGACCGCTTCTATCATTAAATCTAGAACTAACGACCAGATCTAAGCTATGCGTCAAAGAAAGAGCAAATCACATAGTGATTCTCTTCGTTGAATGAATTTTTCATTCCCCGATACAACACTGATTTTTGCTTGGATGGGTAGTCATTGCATCAGCCCAGTAGGTTTTTTCAGGGCCATATCTTCATACTGGCTATGTCAGGCAGGCCTAGAGTTGAATTTCTTTGCTGGAAGCCTTCCTCTTTTCAGTGTTTTCTCCTTACCCCTTCTTCTATATATCGTCACTCCATAGCAGTAGGCCTAAATTCAGATCTAAATTATGTAGATCTATATCTGTTAAAGACATGACGGCAGGCTTGATCATCGTCGCTACTCGATTGCGATGTCTCAGTGTCCGGTTCTGGCTCGCTCACATATTCTGATCCAGAATCATCATATATGTATTCGTCACCTTCAGTCTCCTCACCCGCAAAATACCCGTACTTGTAATTTAGATTTTTTTTTTAAAAAGGGATACACAACAGCATTTCTCAGACATTCTGGTGGATTTTTTCGTAGATCTAGACGTCTGCTAGATGACTGTTTACATTCTGATTTTATTAAGTGCTGTAGGCTATTTAGAGGTCGACTGTAGTCGCAACAGTAAAGAAACCACTGGATTCTAGAGTTATTGTGATTTTGTTTTTGGCCAGGTAAGAAATGTCCGCCAAATTAAAAAAAAATCTCAAAATCAACAAAGAATTTCTATTCACTTCCATTACTGAAATGTACAAAAATGCCGAAAAATACGAAAAAATGCTCCAAAATGGCAAAAAATGTCAAAAAATGACAAAACGGTGAAAAGTGCGGCAATCGTGCGGCAGGTAGGTAAAAATGCGGCTGCATGAAGTGCGGTGTGGCTGCATTTTTCTTGAATCACAGTACAATGTGTTAGATAAGTATAAACTACTGAAGTAGAAGCACAAGAGATGTGAACATATGATCTAAAAAAAAATTTTTTTTGTAAAACTCACAGCTGAAACTGACAAGAGAACTTGGTGAACTTGGTGTAATAAAATGCTTAAGTTTATAACAATTTTAAAAGATACAGGAACAAAAAGGATTGTTTGAAAATACTGTTCAATGATCACGTCAACTACACATAACTTAACGAGAGATACAAGGGTTCACACTACTAAAACATGATTCAGCATAACCAATAAATAAATAATTACAATAACTGTTGATTACTAGAGATGGGTAAATTTTTCAGTTTAGGACCTGGCAACAACACTTGTGGTTATTTCCAGATCTGCAGATGCAAATGTACATTCGGACATGTTGGACTTGACTGTCTTACAAACTACAGGAAACTGCTTCAGACATGGATATGAAAAAACTAAGTCCCATGCAATGAATAAGGAGAAGCTGGAGCTTATATTCTTACAATGAGCAATGTTAGATAACCCTAGAAGTATCAAAAGGCTAATCAGCTGTAAGGATTGTTCATCAAACTTTCCATTTTTTTTACTTCCAAATGAAGAATGATACAGTTATGTGGTATTTGTCTCATAGTGCCTTTTACTTTTACGCCTAAAATGCCATTTCGTGAACATGAACAGATATAACTGAGAATAGATATAACAGAAACTATAGCACTTGTGTGGTTTCGCTGTGACACTTCTAGAGTTAATTGTCAGTCTAAGATTTCCTCATAGTATTTTTACCATGAGGTCACACTTAGAGCAACAGAGAGATCTACCCATAGCTATCTTTCTTTCTCCTTCATAATGCCATGGAAGGTGGAGGCCTGCCAAATAAATGATATTTAAGGCAGTTCAGTTTGGGAAGCCTTTTGCAACTAGTGAAATAGTCTGAAGATGTGAGTTTCTCAAATTCATGATGTTTTCACTAATGAGAAATGCAGGGAATGTATAAAACTTTGTGTCTGGATTTGAGTCCAAACCGCATCTCAATTACCACTCCAGAATCTATCAAACCAAATCCAGCCCACGCCACTGCCCGTATGATACCCGTCTCTAGTAATGACAGGTATGGATAACAGCTAAATATTAATATATATATATCATAACTAACTACCAAAAGATCTAAGATAAAGAATCTATAAACAAACCAAAACAACGTAGTGGTAGAACTGCTTACTCCAAAGCAAACCAGCATAGGCCTGTCTGGTGACAAGCCTCTCTTGTGGGTCTGAGCACACAATCACCTAAAACAAATAAGAGAGACAAAAACAAAGAAACAATGAGAACAAAATCAACAGAACTCTCAAACGACCCCAATTTATTTCCAGGAAATGATTACTTTAGCTCTTATTGTTGAAGTCCACACAGCTAAAAAAAAGATTTAACAGAGGCCGGATGTGATGTATGTAAAGGCGAGACCTTTGGTTGATAGATGAATACAAGGACGGCATGCTAAGTAACAAATAAAGATTAATAACAGAAAGGAATTCAATGAAATTGTTGCTCAACCATATGACACAAATCTGATACCAAATTTTTCATGCACAGAATAAATTATCGGTGCCATTTCTATTGCCAATGGACTGAGAAATTAATCTACTTAGTTTGGGTAAGAAAATAATTTCACTCTGGCTCTTCCATGCCAAGACATTCATTCAGTGACTAATTGTTCAGCAAAGTCCTAATTTTTGAAACGAATCCGCCTTTGTCATCCAACTCATTTCACCTGAATATGTGATAATGAGTTCTACACTATTCTCACAAAGACAAATGAACACCTCAACCTGAACAGCCAAGGTAAAAAAAAAAAAAAAAGGATTTGAATTTCACTGAGTTGATTACTGATGGAACACTGACAGTACTTCACTTACATGTTTTGAAAAATGACCTTATCATTTACATCAGTGAAAGATGGCTTGTGGGTGGAGGGGGAAATTAATCCATTATGATCATGTGGTTGACAGATGTTACATTTCTGCTGGCTTCTACAACACTACTCTTATGATTTTTTTACTTAACCATCTCAAATTTTCTCAATCTGGATAAATTATTTTATAATGAAAAAAAAAAAAAGAGATCAAGGATGTGAGTTAAAGGAAATATCCTGCATAAGTAATTCAGCAACAGATTCTTCACCACTATTACCATTTATCATTATATTATAATTATTATTAAAATAGAATTTGTGGCAATCAAAGTATACTTGAGTCAAGCCTGAATTACACAGGAAAGTGCATAAAGTTATGTACATGAGAAGCAAAAACTTACATTATTTTCATATTACGATTTGCATATGCCTTTGAATAATACTATTTCTGATGATTGTTACTGAGATCCATGTATGACATGACTAAAAATTCCTGCACTGGCAAACCACAACCATGGTGATTTAAGCAGTACCTGTCATGACGAGGGGAGGGGGGTGTTCAATCATTGATGAGATGACGTCCTCTATTTCAAGAAGCTGACATACACATACAATTGCATATGAGGTATTCTTAAAATTAAAATTGTCCATCTAAATGGGGACAATGGTAATGAAATTTCAAAAAGGCTTAAGATAGACAAATACACCATACATTGAAACTTTATCAACTGTTGAAGGCTGCAAAACAATAAATCTCAGATGGGTGTGCTTTTTGGTTGAAATACCTTCCAATGTGTAATGTGTAATCTTCATACTGCTCTTTGCGATAAAAGGTCAGCTTGCTTTTTATTTTGCACTCTTGTATACATAGGGAGTCTCATATAGTTAGCATAACTAAAAGAATATACAATGAGCTGTACTGATCACTGTGGTCCTGCCAGCTGCAAGAGCATAACAAATGCTGTCTGTCACAGTAATATTACTAATATCATGGCAGGCAAGGAAAAATACCAACCAGGGTTTGTCATATGTGGTCAAGAAAGGGGATAATAACACTCTACACACACAAAGTATAACAATAGTAGACAGTTTGTTTTCAGGATAAGATCCGCTCTGTTTTTCTCTATAGACAGATTAAACTATGGACTGTAAATTTATCATTTGTAGACTTTTGAGTATTCCTTCATCAAAGCAGGCTTCCACTTGAACTTTTCCTATGTTTCTCAAAAATCTATGACCATGATAGAACATTCTTTCTTAAATACCCTCATTGCTACAGATTAGTTACCAATCTCTGGTAATCACTGCAAGCCAACTGGGAGTTTTATGCATATAACCACAGCCACAAAAAGTGATGGTACTGTCTGTTATAAGCAGTTATTATAGCAGAAGTAGAGAAAGTGGCTCTCTAAATATGACCTCAACTAAAAGAACATCTGTTCCTAGTATTTAACATATGACCTTTTCAGTCTCCACTCTAGCTTGTATTCCAGATTGGCCATGATTACTGCTATATCTGGTCATGGCATCCTACTGCCAGTGATTCTTTGCTTGGCATTTGTCACCTTGTTCTGACCACCCATAGTCCAAACAAAAGGAATCTGTTTGACCTGTATCTAGTGAGTTACCCAATTGGATGGAGATAAGTTGGATGTCAAAGAGATTTTCTTTGATAAAATTGGATTTTACTGATCACCACATTACAGGACTTACCTACCAACATGAATACTGTAGGTACATAATACTGTCACAAAAATAAGGTGCATGCCATTCCCTTTCTCTTGATGACAAAAATCTATACATGAAATCTTTGATGTCAACCTCACTCTATCTAGTCGCATGGAATGTTGCATGACTACAAACGAATCAAATAAGCAGCTAATCACATACCTTGGATACCTTTCATAGAAAAGTCCTGATTTACATGACATAATAATCAAAATTGATTGCATGTTTCCATGATGTGATGAAATATCCCACCTCATCATAGAATTCATCAGCCTCCTTTTTCCTTAAGGCAAACACATCATCATAGTCTTCTTTGGAGAAAATGTGATGTGGATCAGGTCCCTGGGATTTCTTATACAGCCTCACTTTGACCGCAAACTCCTCCCCTCCAGGAATCTCCAAGATATAGTGTGCTGCGCACTTGGTACCATGCTTCTCTGGGTTCACAGCAAATTCCTCATCTGCCATCATGAGATGAACAATGTGTGAAATTTCAAAATGAACTCTTGATTATTTGTATGAAGTCATTAATAAATTGTTTTTTCAAATTGCATGCTCAAAAAAAGAGATAGTATTGTTTAACATTTGCTGAAAATATGTATTCTGATGAAGTCATATATGAATATAAAAAAAAAAAAAAACTGTTATAAAGAGAGCTAACTTAATCTTAATGACATGTGTATGATGGTCTGGGAAAAGTACCAAAAGTCACACTAGTGGGTTTTCGCTACAGGGCAAAAACAGTCAATTTGGGATCACAAAGTTGAAAATTGAGTTTTTAGTATTAAACCAAAGTTCAACTTCTTATCTTTACCATATTAAAAGCTGTTTTTAAAGAATTTTGGCTTTAAATGTATTTTTAAACTGTTTTCTTACATGACTACGCTGAACGAATTTCAAAACAAGAGCCTATTCAACTAATTTTGTTCACTCACTTCAACTAGGTATATCAGTTTTTTCCAAACTGAATTGTATTGCAATACATTTTTCCTTTAAATAATTATTAATCCAAATAAATATGCCAGAAGTGAAAATAGTCTACTAGTTTCTGTAAAACTACAAGACAGCTATGTGAATTTGCCTGGAACAGCAATAATGTGGTAGTAATTAGTCATCTAAGCAGGCTTTAAAACAAGCCTGAACTTTTTTCTCTCTGTGTCTACCTGAGCAAAGTGCAATCAAGATGGTGAGTATTTTTAACGAGTCGTCTATCACCAGTTTGTTGAATCTGAATTTGCACAATACAGACCAAGAACACCTTCAAAATGAGATTTATGATTACTTCGCATGAAAGAAATGACACCTAAGATGATTCAGATCAATCTAGTAAGTAATTTGAGGTTCAGATGTTTGTGTAGATCTCTGTCTAGGAATGCTATTCTATCACATCAATATGATCAGCTGATGGTAGGATTTAACAGTACTATACAGCTGATCACTGATCTGGTCATCTTTAAAAATTAAAAAAAGAAACAAAACAGTATAGATACTTAAAAGATAAATTTTAAAAGCTACATAATCGCTTAAAGCTCTAGTTTCAGAAAGAATTAAAAACTCAAAAGCAAAATTTCCAACAATTATGCTCGTTTTCCAGACATTTGGTGAATGAGGCCTGAAAAGCTGCAGTCATACACACTTTACTCCCGGAACTGTGTTATTATATAAAGTCTCAATATTTGCTTGAAAGGGGCTAAACATTTCTCTATAAATTTGATATCTGTAAAACGCATGGGTTTATAGGCCAGTGTTCTCCATTGGCTACATCTTCCCTTCTTCCCTCTAACAAGACAGTGATTCATATTTTACGCAGACTGTAAAAAATATAATGTAAATACACAAATGAAATGCCTACTCCACTATCTCTTCAGGATTTGCAATAATATGGCAGACAGAATCATGAATGATAAAGATAGAAATGTAAGTGATGCTGGATGAAATTAGTATCTCGCTGTTGTCAGTTAAAAAAAAAACAACAGATATCTGGTAGTAATTTTATAAACAAAATTAACCCTAACAGTGCGCATTTATAATTTATATGCATTTCTTAATTAAAATTGTAAATCTGTGATTTGGTCTGTAGGTCACAGATTTGCAAATTTAATTTGTAAATGCATATAAATTATAAAGTGAGCATTCTAATGGTTAATAAGAAAGGGGAATAAGAGTTAGATCCTTACGCCTAGAGAAATTTGATGATTTAAGGCCAAATCATTTTGCAGCCAGCTGCACTCGACCAGAAGCCATCATCATGGCTTCAAGCACTCGATCAGGAAGCCATGACTGTGGCTTTGTGCACTCATTACATTAGGAATGTCAGAGGCAGTAACATAGAATGCTGGACCTCAAAAGTACTTCAATGTGGCAAAAATGATTAAAAAGAAAAAAAGAGAGTGGGAGGGATATGTATTATTACTGACCCACACCCGAAGTTTTAGATTATCTTAGAATTCTATTCTCACCAAATAGCAACAATCTATGGAAGCCATCCTTCACATATGGAGATTCATTGTTTAGATGGAATATACGATTGAAGTTGGTTTCATTTTCAGTGAACAGGATCTTCGGCTTCTTTCCATTTTGATCCACGTCTGTTTCAAATATGTAGCTACCTGTAATTAGAACAACACCGCATGAGTGTAATTTATAACCACAATTCAAACATTCCACAGATTTGATGAACTTAGTTTCATTTTTCTTAGTATTTTTTTTTTCAGCAATTATTATGATGAAATACTCACATGGTCAAATAATCTATCTTTATTGGCCTAGTTTTCAAAGCCAAGTCTAATCGAATTTAAACAAAAAAAATGTTTCTTCTTGTGTATATTACTACAATATTATGATTCAGTTCATCAAGTCAAAGTAAATGAGCAGTCGGGCTAAACTGACAGTCTTTCCACAGCACAGGTATACGAAGCGACCAATGGTTTCTAAGTTAATCTAACTCTGTGCACTTATCACGCAAGAATTCTGTAGTTTTCAAGGCGAGTGGCATCAGTCAACTTAGTGGTAGGCCTATACATTTTCAGTATGATGCTTTGCTACAGGTGGTCAAAATAATCCCAATGGTCTGTTGCTGCTATCTCAAAAACGTAACCAAATGCTCCAAGGTACTCATACTTTAAATAAATCCTACACCTCACCCTAATTCTTACCCTAACCTTAATCCTAAATCTAAATCTAACCCCAAATCTAACCTTAATCATTACCCTCCTGAAGCTAGTTAACCTGATGTTGGAACTTCTCCCTTCTGAAGTTTAGACCAGCTCTAGAATCTACCAGGTATAATTCAATATCCCAAAATATATCAAATGTGCAATTTGATTGATTGAAAAGGAAAACATGCTTGCATTAGACCACTGAATTTATTATAATCACCTGGTTGCAATTAGCTAGTGCAAACTGCCCCGCTTAAGCTGTGAAATGGTCGATTTTCGTCAATTATCGGGTATCTTCACTCTGACACTGTTCTTCTTCATCTTGACCAAATCATATGATTTTGATGTCAAAATAAACTTTAATCTCTCCTCTCTCGAAACTTCGTGGATGTTTAATGATATGATGTTTCTATATGTGTGTTTCTGAGTACTGAATTTGATAGGGTCTCGCATTTTGGAACCCGTGCGACGGCTTCAAATTTGACACCCTGCTCACAAACGATCGCCGTGCGTCGCGCCCTTGTAACAGGTCTACACGAAACTAAGTCAGTATGAAAGCCAAAAGAACAAGGATTACACTGATGTAAATTTCATTCGTGTAGAACTTCAAATTTCTTTAGAAAAAATAAAGTGAAAATTTCATAGCAACAAAAATCAACTTAAATATTGACCAATCGGGATGAAATTATACGAAATCAAACCTCAACGTCTTCTTTTGAATTACGATAAAATCAAACATGGGGAATGAATTTGCGCGATGCACCGGCCATTTGATTTCACCGTGTAAACGCAAACTCGCACACGCAATGCCGCTCCTCAGGAAGACGGCGGACGATTTTTCTACTTCTACAAGGCAGAAACACATTTACAATCTGTTTTGTATTGCATAAACGCTTAAATGATTTAAAAATAGTAATTTATGTTACTTTAAACGCAATAAAGATCTAGATCTATGTCTAGATCTAATGGGTTTCCATGGTCGGGTTCTGATCGTCTAGTCTACTGTCATGGCGTCCATGGCATAGACTAGATCTAGATCTAGCCGAAAGACGTGATTCTTTTCATGTATTAAATTTACATGAATAATGTTCTGAATCATTTGAATCACAGTATTTCGATTACTAATACCTGAGAAAATGAAACATCGCATCTTTGCATTATAATGCCTCTTCCACCGCCCCCCCCCCTCCCCCCCCTTTTTTTTTTCAATGCTTGTAAATATTTGAAGTAAGCGTATTACATTTAGATCTATATTCAGTTGATAACAAGGCATTTTCAAATCCATGCACACATCTCACTGAAAATGTTTAAAAAATGCAGATCTATAATTAAGCTTTTAATTCTGCTAAATTTGATATCAAATTTATTTACTTACTAGTAGCAGTTGGCTAAAGGAATTGCACTTCCCTAGAGTTGCACTCTCAAATTGTCTTGTGAAGATTTTTAATAATTAACACTAATTTGACCAATTTATTTATTTTGCTCATTTCTTCCGTCTTCTATACGTTAAATTTGTTTGAATACACACTGGTCATGTAAGATTCATACAGAATTTTGCATTCATTTGAAAGTCATGCTATTGCATAATTTTAGAATTTCATGTAATTAGCATATTTAACTCTGGCTTAAGATAAAAATTTATTGGAATGCAGCTAATTCTTCCATGTCCCTTTCAAGAGCTTGACTTCCTGATTAATTTCATATATAATTTATCTCGTGCTTCTATGTAGAGCAATTTCATGTCCATTTAAAGTTGCCCTAAAAATGTCATTTTCTCTCTTCCATGGAAAATATGCAAAAAATGACATCGGAGGACATTCCATGGTGAAATAAGTATATTTAAATGCATCCATTGCTGCTGAAAAAAATTGAGGCTATTCTATACCTATAGGACTTTAGGACTGGGAAGTATGAGAACCCTAGCTTTAAAACTGTTGATTCTATAGGTGTGCAAAATGTGACTTTTTCCCAATTGTCAAAAGGTAGCGAATTGGGGGCGTATTTTCACGATTTCAAAATGTCATAACTTTTGAACCAATTACGCTAGAATAGTAAAACTGGTATCAAAATTCTTAGAAAAACAAGTTCTATAAGTTTAAATAATAACTGTGCGCTTTCCACAAAATATAAAAATCAGTTTGCACTACCTATTGCAATCGTCAGTGCAATATATTAATTCCATTAGCACTACTTTTTTCTGGTCTGTGCAGATGACTGGAGTAGTCTCAATTCTACATTAATGCTGTAGTGGTAAGTCCGTATGTTGATTTCATCTGCCATGTCTTTTCTGATGAAATTAACTATTAATTCCATTACCATAATTCATCCTTTTCTAGCCATACAGTTTAGGAAGATGTGAAGAATAAAGAATTCACAGACTATAGATGAAGAACCAAAGCACATATAATTGTTTTGTCCACGATTTCTAGGGAATGCTACAGTTATTGAAAGCCACCAGAGTATTTAACTCCTTCATGACCCACATTATATATTATATGCTAATTGACATTTTTCCCTTTACAGTAAAACTGCCAATATGCTATTCTGATGAAGAGCTTTCATCAGGCATTTACAGCCACCATGTCCCATTATGATGATAAGCATCTCTTTGCAATACTTATATACAATATAGTGTATGATGAAAGCAATATGACACTTGGGTCACACAGGGGTTAAAGAGCTGTTGAGTACATCATTCATCAATGATTCAAGTCTTTGGCAAAGAGTTAAAAAGACTTGAATAGAGTTGAGTTCACCAACTACGGAAGACCCGCTGCCTGCGACACATGTGGGGACACTAACGATATCAGCCACTACATGGTCCGGTGCCGGAGGTTTGAGGACCAGCGCAGGGATCTGGTCCAGTATGTGAGGAGCGCTGGCAAGCCCCTCACAGTGGAGACGGTGCTCCGGCACGACGCACCAAAGGCACTGGAGAGGCTGGT
>JBCEWB011013022.1:0-14984 GCA_039654565.1 Peronia peronii | reverse complement strand
TAGATAGATAGATAGATAGATAGATAGATAGATAGATAGATAGATAGATAGATAGATAGATAGATAGATAGATTTGAGATTGACTTGGCTGGCAGTTTTGCGGCATTGACTGACGGAATAGGCTAATAATTATGGTAGTAAAACATTACTGTGAACTGCAGATGAGTCGCGGAGTCGGAAAGTGTCCCGTGTCCCTGCAACATCTTCTCACAGCCACAGTGGCGGCAGTGGTCAAGGTCGGCACAAAGGGTATGTGGTATCGGTTGATATGTCTGTTTGTCTATCTGTCTGCCTGTTTGTCTGTCTGTCCGTCTGTCTATTGTCTGTCTGACTGTCTCCGTCTGCTTGAGATTGATTATCTATCTTTCTCTTTTGTCTGTGTGCCTCCGTCTGTCACTGTGTACTTTATGATTTATGGGGGAATGCAACGAAGAGAAAGAGAGAGAGAGAGAGAGAGAGAGAGAGAGGGGAGAGCGAGAGAGAGGAATAGAAAGAGAGTTACAGATAAAGAGAAATTAAGAAAAAAAAACACAGGGAAGGAGGAGAGCATAGGAGAGAAATGGTGGACAAAGGGAGAGAGAGAAAGAGAGAGAGAAGACCGACAGAAAGAAAATAGGGAGAGGGAGAAATCGAGAGAAAAAGAGAATGGAAATAAAAACAGAAGTCTATCCACGTTGGAAGATTACAACTCCCGTTGGAAACCCCATTATAGTACTGTAGATTGTATTTTACTTTCAAAACAGACAAGCAAGTCCCACACGGAAGACGAGCAGGTTTGAGTTTGTGGACAAACAGAGGGAGATGGAGGAGGAGGAAGAAGCGAGGAGGAGACGAGAACGTAAGTCGTTTTAGACTTTCTTCTCTATTTTTCTTCAGAATTCAACATTCGTAAAAATGGGCAAAATAAAAGATTTAGGCCAAACTGTTGTCTTTACACACAAGATTTAATCTAGATGTCTTAAAATGCTGCCAGCAAAGAAGAGAGTGAAACGAGTCCTATCAGCAACATTCTTACAGTGTTCAGATCACAAGAATCGGATCATTCGTCGTGTCAATCTAGGCATAAAATCAACGAATACAAAAGCAGACAGGACAGGTGGCTATACAATAAGAATAAAGATGAGAGTGGGTTATGGAATGAAAAGTCCGTTTGAAAACATATAGACTATCGACTTTACCCAATATATTACTTGACGTTGACATGGTATCAGAAAGTACAAAGAGCTTTGGGTCATTATATGTTTAAAATTATAGAACAAGAAGCAGAATATTCATTGCAGAACATTTTAGAAAGTAATGTTTGGACATAGCATTTGAACAAAAGGGCATACTATGAAAAAAATCAGTGGTACCAATGATACATTAATTATTCTTCAAAAAAATATCCTCAGCTTGCTAATTGCTGTTGATATGACATTTATGTCACGAGACTTGCAATTTTCAGACATATTCTGATGCAAAGACACCCAGTGTATGTGTGAGGGAGTGGGGCATTAGAAGATGATAAATATGAACTTTTTGTAATTGTAACCTGTGACATTTATTTGAAATCAAGATTTTTCCTCGTCATTTTGTTTGCTTGTTAGTTTATTTTTTAATGCAAGAATTTGCACTAACTATTGACGCCCTAAATCTGTATGAAGATATTCTGGACATACATATCTTATGAATGTGCATATTTATGAAGTATGTGCCCTCCTTTCCCTCTCCCCACCCCACCCCTCCTGCCATGTTTTGTTGATTTGACTGATTTGTCACCCCCGCTTTGAAGCGTATCCAATATGAGATTGCATGCCGAGTTCTCACTGACTGGTTTGACTTTGTGAGTCCGGAAAACAAAGTTTCATGTTGTACTACCTTATAGAAAGATACTTTGATTTACTTACCAAAAAATAAATGCATGTAGAAGTAAACAAAATTTTGCAGTTTGGCCAGCATTTGGAACTTCAGATATTGGCGGTTGGATTTGATAGGTCTTTCCATAGAACGTTTTATTATCCAAACCTGTCACAAGTAAGAGATCGGGGTTTTTTTTTCTAATTTAGGAGGATACCGTAAATTACCAAGGATTCAATTAAGTTCATATTGCAAGATTGACATAAGGACCAGAGCATGATTATTTTTGCATGCTTTATTTGTTTGTTCTTTAGTTCTCTTTCATCTTAATCTGTGCTTGGGGACAGTTTGATGGCATCATGGGGAAAAAATGAGCGAAAGGGTTTATAAAAAGGAAACAAAGAAAAGTTAGATGTTTGCAACTGAATGCTTAAAATTATCTTCGTTTATTTTAAATTCTTACGTTATTCATCATTACAGCTTTAGAAGCTTGGCTGATGTAACTAATGAACTGAAATGTTAATATTATGTCTTTACCATTGTCTCTATGGCCGGAATCTCCCAAACCAAAAGCTTCAGCCACAGGACTTGGGTCTGGACCTGGATCTGAGAATGTCAGTATTTCGGAAATTAACAAGACTTCAGGTCAAGATGATACCGAACTTGAGCTCGATGTAGATGGCACTGATGCAGATTCCCACTATGAGATGGATTTGGCTCACAATGATACCGCGGAAATAGAAATGAACCCAGATAGAACTGAAACTACAGGAGCGGAGGAGATAGTGAGTCATGTTGATTCAGAGGAAGCCAGTTTGAATGAAGAAAACGTGGATTTGGAAGTCTTTGAGAAAAGAGGTCACCGTGACACAGCGACTGCCATGAATTTGAATCAGAACAACATGAATTCTCAGGCTAATATAGACCATGATGATGGAAACAGTGCAATGATCCTTGGTGATGATAGTAGTACCCATGATGATAGGCATGCTGATCCAAGTGACAAAGACACATGTACGACGTTAGATCAGATCTGCATAAACTTCCCAGTCAATGTCCCTCTCAGCGACACAACTGACACTGACGTAAACATAGACTACAGTGACGCAGAGACCGAGATGAGTTTCGAGAAAAGCGACTTGGAATGTTTCAGAGAGGAACGAGATTTAGTGAAAGAGATTGAAAGTTGGGATGTCAAAGCTACTGCATATAATCATCAACTCAGTGGTGCTAAAATTGCGATAGATCTGGACGAAGAAGACGTAAAAGATGGAAAGCATCTAGATGTAAATACTGCAACAGTTGATGAGACTGTGGCTCAAAGTGACCACCTGGTTCAATCACAAATGCAGGATCAAGGGGATACACGAAGCAGGCAGATGAAGAATGGAAACGTCAAAAATGCTAGAAAGAAATCAGATAAAAATGACTCAAAACCTGAAAAGAAACTGGGTCATCCAGTCCAAAAATCTCAAAAGGGTTTAGGTGACAGTGGCACAAGAAATGAAAAGATGCTGATCAAGAGAGATGGCCTCCCTCCAGTGAAAGAACAAGGCACAAGACCACAGAGGGGTGACAAGGAGACTACCAAATTGCCAAGTACAAATTATTACGTCATAAACACTACTGACTCCGTGTGCAGTTCTTTTACATAATATTAACTGGATACTAAACACGTTCTCGAATGTCTGGCTGTTTGTGCTAACTTTGTCTTGAATTTAATGCATCGTCTAGGCAGCTTCCTCAAAATGGAAAAATTATTATGTGCAAAGAAGTAAACAGATTTCGTGATGTTTAATGCTTATGATAGAGTCTGGAGCCGATGTTTCTTATATTGAAAAAAGAGAAAGCTGTCGCTTTAAGCGATGTTCAGTGCAATTATACCTTACTCTAAGTATTAACAGAGCCCCAGCGTAGTTGTTAAACATCGTTGTGATGGAGATTTAAATGTTAGAGGCTACCGAACTTCAGTAAGGATAGAAATAGTTTCTCTCCCATGGTTCGTGGGCGGAGTTAGACCCCATGGACGGGACTGCCGGACAGAAAATGAACTAGCGAAACAAAGAAACTATCTATGAAAAAAATTTTTGGAATATTTAAGACAATGTCTCTAAAGAAATGAACTACTGAAGAATAAGACCATAAATTATCTCACAAGATAAATTCGGGAAATAAAAAAAGAAAGAAACTGTTTACATATTATGAGAAGTCGCACTGCATAAATAAAGAAACTTTACAAAAATGGGCTTCTGTATTTAACAAACAACGAAACTGTTGAACAGAAATAAATTGCCAAAAATAAATAATTGATGGGCAGTTTTTGAGATCCATTTCAGTACAGTTATGTGGGATTCTGTTTTCTTTGTTGAAAGATGTTACATTTAATTCTTTTTTTGTTGTTTTTTGTAAATGGTGCAATCGGTGTCAGAGAAGAGAAGGGCGTGCCTGAAGACGTCAGCTTTTAAGTTAACCTCTTATTTTATTTATTTCATTTTTTGATTGTGAGATTTACATGTTTCATTCTTTAGCTATGATATTTACACTAATATTGATAACTTCGATGTTTCGTGCACCGATTTACCGAATTTCAACATAAACCCAGGAACCCGTATTTATGAAAAAGCTACTGACAAATGGAAGTCCTCAAAGGAATGATCTGCAATACCACACAAAATATAATTACTGACCACTTGATATACATATTGTATTAGTTTGATTCACTCAGAATTATCAGTTTTACCTGTCAGCGAGCTAAGCCTTAAACAGTGTAACGGATTTGTTACTTCGGGATTTGCAGTGATTCCTTTTTTTCTCTCAAGTTTGTTTGCACTTGTTTGGTCTGAGTATGTATACCTGCATGTATTTTTCATTTTGTTTTGGGTTGTCTTTACTCTCATGCATTTAATATTTTCATCTTTTTGATGTTCGTGTGTGCTCATTTTGCAGAATTTAATATTCTTTGCCAGTTGTGATTTCAGCCTCGTATATGATTTTATTTATTTATTATTTATTTATTTAATTATTTTCTACGGTGCCAGTTTGTCACTATTTTAACGCATGTGAATTTATGTACCTGTTTTAATTTGGGTTCATAATAGATATTACTACCTTCGTTCCCCTACACTAACCATCAATCTTTCCAGGTGCTAAAGCAAGCGTGCCATTTGGTAGAAAACGCAAAGATGTTTTGTACAAAGGTAAAACTCGAGCTGTCGCAGAGAATACCTAAAGCTGCTTCTTTGATCTTTTTGTCAGTCTATTTTTTTCAGTTCACTCTCATTAGCTTTCGAACTGCTTCAAAGTCTAGATGCTTACATGTCTGTTATAATGGATCCTATTATATGAAATAATGTATCCATAATGCATTGCTCTGTTGCAGATTTTCAGTAGTACTTTGTCCAGTTGACAACCACTGTATCTGAGTCTCGTAATCATAAATAGTTATATTTTGTTACAGATACTTACACAATAATGCCTCTAATTAAGCACAGCTACCCAGTATGTAGTCGTTAAAATGCCTTGTACATTTTAAACAAACTTATTTTGCCTGTAACATAGTGAAGAACTACTTCTCGTTATCACTCTTTATATATGCCAGCATAGAATTTGCATAGGCGATTTATTTTGTAGTGAAGGCTTAGCATTAACTTATGATATCGAATAAGGTGTTTTGCCTTTATACATTCTGCGACGCCATTTTCCCTGTACGACGTTGCAAAGCTATAAATCTAGAGAAACAAGCTCCAAAAGCGCTGGCACTGTTTCTTGTTTTGCTTAACCCTAGAAATGTCAAGAGGTCGAGCTGATTAAAGATTCCCTGACCTTTATTGCACACGTTACTTTTTTTTCCCAGTCAGCGCACATGTCAATAACATGATATTCATATTATCTCACTCTTATCCATGAACTGTCATCTCTTAAACAACAACAATATAAAGCTTGCCATGAAAACCCTGTCATCTCCACTTGTTTTTATTGACATTTTCAGGGTAAATCTTTTTTCTGTTTGCAGTCTTGGCGACTTAAGTGCTTGGTTATTCTGTCTCCACTTTTCATGGAAAGGAGAAATGGCCTCATCTTGTTTTAAGCTTTCACAAATTTTCCCCACCCCACATTGAACTGTGGGGATAACAGTTCCGAATTACTATTACATTTAGATTTTCATCTTACAAAAACTGACCATTATAGACATCTTCTTTCTTCAAAAATATCTAAAATTTCAAAAGATTAGCTTTCTATCTCCAGTTTTCAAAGTGTACGGCCATGTCTATCGATTGTTTGTTTTTACTATGTCCAAAATGTCCCTGGAATGTGAATAATTACTTTGAGTATAAAATGTACTAGCCCTAATACACTGTGTGTTATATTGGATAAGCAACCATTAAACAAGCCGATGTATAGAGATCAAGGGAAAAACCTAAAAACTGATACCACAAAAAGGTAGCTTTTCTGTTCCCCTTCCGTGATTTGAAAAACAAAAACAAGTCTTCGAAAATCATAAAATTGGAGAGAGAATAATTAAGCACTGAGGGCGCATTTTATCAATTTGATTTCCTTATGATCTCTTTAGCACCCCATCTTTTTAGAGTCACATTTAGCCATTTGCATTCAACTATCAAGCCCCTCTATTTTCGCTTATACAGCACGTCACCCACTATTGATACTCAAGTCTACACAACGCTAAGCATTATCTGTCACCAGAATGGTTCCTCTCCATCCACTCATTAGTGATCATCAAAGTTAACAATAATTCAAAACATTCAAATGATACTCATTCCGTCAAGCTTCATCGTCCTGAGATCCTCCACGATCTTTCATCTGACTACTTCCTAAACATCATAGTTTATGTTTGTGTATGCAAGTGTGTGTATGTGTATGTATGTAGAAGGAATGGGGAAGGGGGGGGGGGGCGTGTTTATGAATTTATTACGTGTGAGCGGATGATTAAATTCATTTATCATTATCATATTTTTCTTCCGTAAGATGTCTTTCCCTTATTGGCCTCCACAGCCATGAAAAGAAATGGTCATCTGGGCCTCATGGATTATCCATGATCATTTATGATTTAAGGAATCCATCCATCCATCCATCCATCCATCCATCCATCCATCCATCCATCCATCCATCCATCCATCCATCCATTCATTCATCCACCTATCCATCCATTTGACTATCCATTCCAATTTTATTTGTAATTACTGTAACATTCTTTGTAAAAACGTCATATTTTCTCGAAAGCTCACTCTCTGTATATTCTCCAACATTATTTCTTCAATAATCATAGGATTCTTTTCAGCACTCCACTTATTATCAGATATTGTTTATCCTATTTCTCTTCATAGCACAATTATTATTATGGAGCACTATTATATTATCATCTAATACAAATCGGTGAGCATTAGATCTAGTATTACACTATTATATATTGGATTTTCAACAAAACTTAAGATTTCCCAATTAAACAATGACCAAATAGCCTTCGGGCATTTTTGCCTTTACTACAAATATAATAATATATTAATTTTATTCAGTTTGGTGAATACAAATAACAATAAAATTGCAATCTTGCTCATCTGTTTTTTTTTCCTCACGATTATTAATATGAAAATTTGCTCTTAAACTTTCATGATTTGATTTTCATATTGCTTTTTTTCCCCTCTAGTACCGCTAACAGCAGATATAGTTTTCATCTTTAAAATGTTTTTCATGTCATAGTAGCAGTGTAAAACCTAAACTGTAATTCTATGAGATCTACAAAGCTGATATTTTAGTTTAGTCCGCGGGTGACCTTATTTTTGATTTAGGACACGCAGGGCATGTTTAAAAAATTCATGAATGATCATCATAAAAATCCAGATGTTAGATTTACTTTATTATTACACATAGCCACACAAAGAACTGATAATTTTCATGACTTTGGTAATTAACATTAAGCAAGTTCCAAATTTCAAAGTTTAATGTGCCACCTAAAGATAATTATATTAAAAAAAAACAACAAATAAATGAATAAATAAATACATTTGAAGTACTACAAATTGATAGTTTTCTTAGCACATTTTCCGCTTTAAATAAAATGCTTTCCTTATATTAATGTCCATTTAGCTATTTTTCGTTAACAGAATCTAGAAATTCCGCGTTTAGTTTATCATTTGTTCTCCTCATCAGCCCCCAAGTTTTTCACGGTCCAGAAGCGACAGAGGAGAATAACAGTGGCTAAAGACCCTTTCAGCACTGAACGAGATCTGCACCTTCCCAAAGGTCCGGGGTTCGAGCTGAAGAAGTCGGCGAAGAAGCCCACCCAGTTCGTTGACTTCAAACGAGGAGATCGAGGCTGGAAGGTAACATGTAACAGCTGAAGCAGTGGATGTGAGCTGGAAGCTGAGATAGAGAAGGAACGACTGACTAACTATTAAATTGGAGAGAAAGCACTGGACAAGGGACGCCTGGAGATCGTTTATGCAGGATATGATATTTATACTATATTGAAGATTAAGGGATGAAAAGGAAGAAGAAAGATGTGATGATGATGAGTTCTACACATTCTTGTTTGTTTCTTTTAAAGTAGTAAATAACTTGACAAAAGAGTGCTTTCTTAAATTTTAAGGCATTTTTATTTTTAAAAAAATGATTATGGTGATGGTGATGATGATCGTGAAAATGCATGTTACTTAATATTATGTCTCATCAGCTGTGAACAGAATGTCCTATCGATTGCAAATGTCTTATACATGTATTACCTTATCTTCATTATTCAAACACTATGGAAAAGGTAAAACGGCATTATTTTACTATATTTACGCCCATTTTTACATTAAGAAATGAACAAATTAATTGAACATTTAAATAAAACAAACACTCAGTCAAATAATAAACCTCAATGTTTCTAGAATTTAGCCACATTTACGTCTTGGCTTACCACTGTCCAGCTCTAACAGTATCCTCCACTTTAACTTTCCCTTCGTGCTACTGCAGGCTCCGAAAAAGTTCGAGCTTCAACATGGCAGTGCTGACGAGGACGGGAGACGGAGACGTAAGCTGGGAGAGGGCGGCGGTGGAAGACGAAGGGGCAAACGAGGAGATGACGAGGTAAAGTTTTCATTTTGTACTGCCCACTTTACTGAAATAGTCATGAGCGTACATTTTGTTCTCTAGATCGTGGACTGTTTGATAAGTCAAAAGGAAAGAGAAAAGAGTAAGTATGTCAGACGGAAACGTGTTCAGACCAAACCGCTCACAACATGGCAGCAGGTTTGAAATGTCTCTCTCTCTCTCTCTCTCTCTCTCTCTCTTTCTCGGCGTTTCTCTCTCTCTCACACACATACACTCTTTATGTGTCCTTGTGTTTATGTATTATTCCCTTTGTATCATATTACTCCTCTTCCCCTCCCCCCCAACCCGCGGAGGCCCGGGGTTCTTTGCTCCCACCTGCAGGCGGTGAAAACCTGCCATCGGTGGAATGTCTCCCATGGAATACCATCCTCGACGTTCCAGGGATGACATCTCTTCTCTCTCTCATTGCTCCTACCCTCTGTCCTTCTGTCTTTTCTCTCCGCTTCCTGACGTGTAAATCTAATATCTTACCGTGTTTGGCACAATATAGCCGTGACTGTGCTGATGTGCCATTAAACATAAAAAGAAAACAACAAACAAACCTCTTTCTCTCATGCCATAGCCCCTCATTCCTCCGTTGTCCTCATCCTCAAGCACACGGATATTGTCATGACTTTAATTCCTATGATGAGAAACCAACAAAATCATGCAATCCAACTCTCTTGTCACTCTGCCTGATTATTTGCCATCTGTGGCTGAGCTTACCTGATTTTCTTTCTTTTTTTAAATTCTACTTTCAGAGCGACGATGAAGCATCTAGAAGGAGGTATGTGTATTCTAATATTCCTCTCTTTGTGTGTAGGGTGGAGGTGGGGGTGGTGGGTAGAGCGCTTGGATGCCACAAGTTAAACTATTCCTCATCATATGTTCCGCGTTAAAAAAAAAAAATAATAATAATTGTACAGAATGCAAACCAAAAATTAGTAATTAACTTTGTTAAACAGCTATTGTTGCTTAAACAAAATAATAATAATAGTTCTAACATTATTATCTGCTAAATTCGTTTGCAATCACTGGAATGGATTAGATACCAGGCTTTGAGAGGGGTTTTACAACTAGAAAGATTCCTTTTATGCTCATAGGTGGGAGGGAACTCATGTCAGGTCAGCTAACGTTGTATTTGAACTGGAAATGTTTTTGAACGGTTATTCAAAATACATCTTTATAATTATTTATCTATATACATTTCGTTTAATATGTCACAGCAAGATAAAGCTATTTATATATTTGTGTATTATAATGTCTCAAATAGAAATAGTTAGCATTGATCTTTATGTTATCCTCTCCAGTTAGCCTTTAAATATATTAGAATTCAAAATTGTAAGTGTGTTTTTTTTTTTTCTTATCTGTCGCACCATAGCATTCTCATACTCTGAAAAAATTCATCTTTCTTCTTTTGAAATGATCTGCATTTCGGATTACTTAATAAACCATGGGATAATTTATGATACTGTGCAGAGCAAATAACATGCTAAGATATAATCTTCCTTTTTTCCTCCCTCTCGCTTTTTTTTTTTTTTTTTGAAATAGTTTTCCATGCTGCTTTGCTGTGCAAAACTTGTAACTTTTTTTCTGATTATTCAAACCATGAGAAAATTTACGATATTTACAAGAACAAACAATAAGCAAATTAGTTTTTTTAAAAGTTTTTAAAAATTAAAAAAAAAAAAAGAACCAACATGCCAATTAACGTTGGGTCATATGACGTCTTAAGACTATAATGCAAGTAATGATAGCTCACATTCACTATAACAGAAACGTTATGGAGATTAAGTGCAAAACAATGTGCAAAGGCAATGTGGACAATGACAGTGTTGAGGGTGGTGTGGTAATGGAACTCGATTTTATTTTATTTCCTTCACTAGAAGAACTGGCGATCTCTCTCCTGATTCTGGACTGGACAGTTCAACAGCTGGTGAGTAAACTCTCAATATCTTTGTGTTAAAGACAAAAACAAAATGTTCCTGTCCACTGCATGTCAACAGTCTGGTCCCAACACTATATATTCCATCGTGAACAATAGGCTGACCATTTCACTGGCCACACAGTGTATCGCTGTAATAGAAAAGTACGTGATTTTGTCAGTGTTATATGACACTGATTGACGTGACACAATGAATTTGTCTCCACGCCGTGTTGACCATTGCGACAAAGACTCCAAACCATGTACTTTTCCTTAATTAGCACTAGGCTATTCTGGTTAAAGTTACCGTACCAAACTTTACTACTGCTGGTCCTCAGAATGGTTCTCAACCTATTTTGAAGTCCAGTCTACCAAAAGCCCGATCTTCAACAGCCACTGTTTGTGGATTACCTATACTCTGATGCTTAGAGACGATATGACGATATGAGATAAGACACGATGAAATCAGGCTCTCTGAGCATATGGAGTTACTGGTATCACCGTAAAGATTATTCATTTCCTTTCCAGTGTGTGAAAGCATTTTTGTTCACCCTTAAGTTGAAGTTGAGATACTGGCAATTAAAGACGATGGGGGTGACCTGTTGCTGCAGCTGATTTTAATGAGAAAATGGCCGATCACTTTTGTGAATCCTTATTAATCCTTGCCATGCCACGAAATTACAACTTTTGGGCTTTTACTAGACCTATTTCAGCAAATTGAACTGTGAAATGCATTTTTAGATTGATATAGAAAGGTTTGATTTAAAAAAAAACAAAAAAACATTGCGTTAAAAATTCCTTCACTGTTGAAAAACGTGATTTCTCCGGTCGGCTCAGTTTGACGAGCGCCTGATTTTATCCTGTTGTGTCCCATATGGAGAACAAACCCTAGTATTCTGGCGCAGAGCGAGACGCAATAGTTCTCCTTTTTTCCACAAACTGGAGATATAACATATAGAAAAATGCAATGATCTGGTATCACAGATCATGTGCATACATTATTTGTAAAATAAGTGAATTGTCTCCCAGACTGATCTGTTCCATAAGTCTGTCGTCGACCTTAAAGCCCGTCGCCATGGGTGTAAACAGGACACACGAACTGCCCACGTATCAGGTGAAGTTGACTGATGTCACTCAGTGAATTTGTCCTTAGGAGACGCCATATTTCACTGTCTGTTAGCGGGCTAAGACTAACCTAATGATAAAGTCTCCAGCGAGCTGAGCTGCGCCGACGTGGTGAACATCCAGCATGGCTGACAATCGTTGAATTATTTGATATTTTTATCATGACTCCATTCCTTCCTAACCCAAGATAAGATATTCGTCTTGATCTATACTGATTTTAGAAACTTCAGCACTACCTTTGAACAACATTACACTTGTATGTAATTTGCCCCTTCCCCCCCCCCCCCTACTCCTCCTACAACTTCCGTCTCGGTTAACGTTCATTAAATTAAAATCATTGGTCCAATTATTTGAAACAATATATTACATGAAACAAACTGAACTAGTGATACTGACGACAAAACAGCAACAACAACAACAACAACAAACAATAAAATGACAATAACAAGAACTACAGTGCTACTATTGATCACACTGACAATGACGTAAAATTGAGCAATCTCACATATTGAAAAACTGGCCCGAAAGTAACATAATAACAAGCTGAGGCAATCGTTGTGAAAGAAACAGTTTAGTATTCACATGAAAGCATGAGTTAATAGTTTTCACCTATTTTTGTTTTTTACATGAGAATATAATAATAATAACATGCAATGTTACTTCATAACACAACACATCGCCCAGGTCCTAAATCCTTGACGAGTTTTTACATGTATATAGCCACTACAGAATTCCATAGATATTTCTCTTTGTCATTAACTGGCCCGTTAGAGGCCATGTCCAAAGTATTGATCACTGGGGAACAATAACACTATACTGACAGTCATAAGCACCTGAGTAATTACTATTACATAGCACGCCAGCCGACCTCCCGATATGTAATGTTGAACAGCTAGCTACATTTAATAGATAAAGGAATGAATGAATGAATGAATGTAAGTAAACAAATAATAAATAAAAATGTTAAAAATGAACCAGTAGAGAGAAGTCAATAAATGAATGAACATAAATAAATAAATGAATGAAGCAATCAAGCAATAAAAATATGTAACTAACAAACTAAATAAATAAATACATTAATTAATTGATTAATCCTTAATTTCTCAAAGAATCTATCAGTTAGTCAATCAATACATCAAGACACACATAAATAGCATATCACCTGTCGCCACAAGGAGTAGGCAATCGTAAGGTACTAGATCACAACAGCATGATGTTTTTCGTCCTGAAAGCCCACATATCACATATAGCATAATACGCACAATTTAAGAATCACTGTGGAATTTCCACTATATTTCCCCATGCAATGAAGTTAAATATTTACGTACTTGGTTCGGAATGAAAATCACTGCCAGGATCAAGCCCAGCTGGAGGATGATCAAGACAATATCATGTGTTTCATCTAAACAAACATAATCACAAATTACATACAAAATGAACGAAAAAAAAATCATCACACTTATCAAATACTTTGTGGAATGAAAATCACTGCTAGTATCAAACCTAGTTGTTGGCTGATTCCTATACCCGCGAATACCCAGAACCAGCCCCAAGATTTGAGGATGACTTCATAGAATACAGGGGCAACAAAACTGGCAGCCATTGTGGAGGAGGAGAGCAAAGCTGCATTCACTGGAAAGTGGGTTTTTCCAAAAAACTTGTACACAGCCACTGTCATATTGCCGTACAGCCCATTCAAGGCCACGAAGGTAATACAAGTCCATACGAAAAACAACCACCGATTAAAATGTGGCGTGAAATACATGAAATTTGAGGCCAGAGCCCCCAAAGCGAACTCTGCAATCATGGCAGCTTTGAATCCAAATTTATCAACAATTATTCCCCAAGAAATACGACCAACGACCAGACATACAGTGATACTAGTGCCTAGCGCGCCTAAGAAATGGTCGTCCGGAATCTCGATTTGTCCGAAGATTTTGTACACAGCTGCAACGATGGCTATCCCCAACTCGCCTGCAATATACATGGACCATAGGACATAGAACTGCTTGCTACGCAGTGTTTCAAGTGGAGTTAAATCACCGTAGTAATATTGTTCAGTTTTCCGGTTGTCCTTATATTTACGGGAATCCTTTTCACCGTTGATGTCGTCGCTTTCATTGCTTGAATCAGCTGTATCATTATATAGTAATGTTATATTGTCACCCCCTCCTTTTTCACTTGATAAATCAACTTCAGTACTACATGAATGGTGTGAATCCATGTTTGATGCTCCAGAACATGGACTGATTCCATAATAATACTGGCAGTTAATGCTGTCCTTGAGTGGTTTGGTCATGTTGACATCCTTTTGAGGTAGATTTGATTCGACGTGAGCAATATCCACTGATTTTTCCAAAACTGAGGACGGTTTTTTTGTGTTCGGGATCGATGGCTCTCTGTAGATTTCAGGTTGCGTAACATCTGAGATATTTGAAAGTGAAGAAATTCCCTCTTCTGGCGTTTCCTGAATAGCGTCATCGTTGATATATATACCGGTGTCAACGTGTCCTACTTTAACAACCGCTGCGCTATCTGGATGTGCTGAGAGATCCTGATCTGCAACATTGACAACCTCCGGGGTACAACTGGGATTCGTCTGAAAATGGGGACGTTCTTCACTACCGGTTTTATTTGGATTGGTCTGCCCCGGGGACAGACTTGAGTTAAGCGTGTCATAGTCGTCTAGCAAACCTTTTGCACTTTCTGCATCTGTCTCTGTTGAATCGTCGACGTAACTTGTCTTATTTGTGTTAGGCTCCATCAGAAGGAGGAGTCCGACTTGCTGAACGGAGAAAAAGACACCTCCCAGGACCAGAAATACACGGGGAACTCTGTAAAAGGTATAAGGGTAATGAATGTATTCATGCAGATGGATGGATGCTCGAGTGGATGGGGTTGATGGATGAATGGATGGATGGATGGATAGGTATATGGATGGATGGATAGATAGATGGATGGATGGATGGATGGATGGATGGATGGATGGATGGATGGATGGATGGATGGA
>JBCEWB011012912.1:0-14984 GCA_039654565.1 Peronia peronii | reverse complement strand
GACTTTAAAAGCCTCTTTGATATTGCTAGATTGATAAGAATTTGAACACCTTACATATGACTGCTGTTGTAATGTCTATTTCACTTATCTTGTTTGAGAATAAATAATAGTTTAAGTTCAGTTTGATTTTTGCATATAACTTAAATCCGGGTAATTTATTTATAGACACATTAAATCTGCAATTACTCATACATACATACTGTCAACTATGATTAGGCTGATGTCTACAGGAAGTGGGAAATAGATCAACACATCCATAGTGCAACATAAGTTTTGGGCTGGATTTCAACCAGTCTGCGGTACCGGATACACTTTTTATGGCGCTCCTGTTATTATATCACATGAATACTAAAACTATGTTATTCAGTCAAGGACTGTTTAATATGTAATATATATGGAAGTTTTGAAATATAATTGCCATTATTCATGAAGACTAGATAAGGCACTCTCCTACCAATAAGCCAGGGGATGTTCTGTTGAGTCATTGAAATAGAAACAGATTCTAATTTTTCTCATTGCCCAATAGGAATTGAACTCAGTGTATTTTCACTAAGAAGCAGACTGCTAAATCCTCAGCTGTGACAACCTATTATAGAACAGCAACCATGATTGGTTCTTTGGCAAAACTTATTGATTGGTCAGTTTGTATCATTTGACTTTGGGCACTCTTTACTAAATTTAAACCTAAGCTTGCCAAACTTATGTCCTTCATGCAATTACTTGAAGGGTAAGAAACCCATTCATTTTCATTCAACAATAATGTCGTCACTAGGAGATTATCTTAATGTTTGAAAGACAATGGTCAGTATTGATGAAATCATAAACCAAGAATGGTTAGTAACTGTTCAGTGTAAAAAAACCCATGTACACAAACATACAACAATGGCAGCAGCTGTTTCCATTCGTTTAGGTAATCTTCAATTAACAATAACAGTTAATGTGAAAACAGTCAAGACATTGGTCAAAGGAGTTGCATAATCTTTCACCCCACCTAAGAGCGGGTCCGTCTAAAAACCTGCTTCTTTATGTCCCATTGACCCTCCTCTTATAAGCTTAGGTGGAGACCACAGTACAAGAATGGAAGGTTGGTAGTTTACTTGATAAGTGGAATCCCCCAGTTTTCATACTCCTGTTTATGACCACATTTAAACAAAGAGAAGTCCACAGGAGTAACTCATTAGATTAAGATCTAGGCCTGGCTCCCTAATCTAACATCTCACAAAGGAAGAGCACAGTCTGGGACTGAAGGAACCAGTGCATGGGAGTGTCAAGCCCTCAGATATAACATTTTAATAGAATTAAAAAAAAAAAAAAGACAAGGCTGAGAAACAGAAAGTTAGCAAAAAGGACAAGACAAGCTGTAGATGAAGGAAACAGGGGTAAATTTGTATCTAACAGATGTGCATATGGAAGTGTGGATGTATTATATAATGTACATGACATAACGGACAGTGTCATGTTGAAAGTGCAGTGATCAGAGAACAACTCAAAGCAAGACGAGAAGAAAATTGATCAAAGATAATAAAAATAACAGAATATAAAACATTAAAATTCCTTATTTTCGTTTCACAGAGAATCACTTTGATTGAATATGGAAATGTATGTCTTTCTTGAGGAATGCAGCAGTAATGTTCTTTGAAACAAGGAAGTTCTTATAAATTTTTTTTTTAAAAAAGAAAAAGAAAGAAAAGAAAAGAAAATCCAACAAAAATCTAAAAAAATGTGCTTTAGGTTGTTATATAAGTTGCTATTCATTAGACCTTTTTTCCAATTTTGTAAGCTCTGAGGTATTTAAACTGTTTTGCTTTTGTTTATTGAACTTTAACTTCAAGTTAGCTTAATCTTCCTCAAATTTCAGCCAGGTTTGTAACTTGGAGTTAGATTTCGGATCAATTTGAAGTGTAATTTAAATATATGTGTCTATTCCCAGACGGATGAACTCTGTGTAGAGCTGGGGAAAATATCAGCATCAACTGAAGGAGGAGCAGTAGGTAAGTAGGACTGTGATATCAGATAGAAGTACTAAACTTCATATCTTGGTTCAGAAATGTATGCTAACCAGTGTTAACATTATATATAGTTGTTCAGAAACAAAGAATTTAAAATGAACATAAAGCATAAGTTCTATACATATGCATGTATGTATGTATGTATGTATGCATACATGTATAGAATATGCGTCTGTATGTATGTACATGTATTTATATTTATATATGTCTACAGTCATGCATTTATATATTTGTGTATATGTATATATGAGTTTGTGTGTGTGAGTGAGTGTCTGAAAAAGTATGTATTTATGTATACATGTATGTGTCAGTGTGCATGTGGCTATGTTTATGTGTATACTAGTGGATATATATGGACTAATGGACGGATGGATAGATAAATGGATGGACAGACAGATGGACTAACAAACAGATGGTAGTCAGGGAAAATGACATGAACAAGTAAGATAGATGAGAAACAAAGAATAAATAGATGAGAGGGAGAGAAAGAACAGATAAGTAAGAGAGAGAGAGAGAGAAAACAGATATGTGAGAGAGAAAGAACAGATAGGTGAGAGAGAAAGAAAGAGAGAGAACAGATAGAAGAAAGAAAAAGCACTGATAACAGACAGGGTAAGCACAGCTAGACAAAAGAGAGAAACCACAGCTAGAAGAGAAAAAAAAACAGAGATAGATGAGAGAAAAGACAGATAGTTGAGAGAGAAGGCACAGAGAGAATAGAGAGAGAATACAAAGAGATGAGAGAGGAAACACAGATAGATCAGAGGAGAAAGCAGAAATAAATGAGAGAGAAAGCACAGATAGAGAAAGAAAAATATAGATTGCAGAAAGAGAAAGCATAGATGGATCAGAGAGATAGCACAACATTGAGAGAATACCTGAACATATCGAGTGGGAAGAGATATTGTGAAAATAAGAAATGAACGAAATATGAGAGCAGAGAGAGTAACTCTAGAGAGGTTATGGAGAGGTTAGAAGATGACATTGGAGAATGATATACACAATTATCTTTATAATAATCTATTATAAAAAGATGTCACTTTCATGAGTAAATCTGTTCATGTTTTTTTTTTTTTCCTTTTCTTTTTCTTGTCCCTGCTACAGGAGCAGGGCCGTTGTTATCCAGACAGGAAGGTCAAGGTTTTGTGGCCAGCATGCCGGTCAGCAGTCAGCCTGTGGGACTCAGACTACGGCAGATTATCACGTGTTTGAGCGATGTGAGCAAAAACATAGGTGGTCACTACAACCCCAGCTCTGGTACCTACACTGTGCCTGTAAGTGGCAGGTACAAGATTACATTGTCACATGCTCAGTGTGTGGAGGGGCAGAATGATCACATACTGTTAGAAGTGAGGTGTAAGCCTGGTGCTGGTTGGAGGTGGGTAAGGAATGTGGGGTGTGGGACATCAACCTGGGGAAGAGAATATGAGTATTGTGGTGGTATTAGACTACAAGATACAAGTAAGGTACAAGAGATGCTGAGAGCAGGTGACAGGCTATGGGTTGAGGTGCGGGATATAGAGGCAGGTGCCAGACTGACAGCTCCCTGTGGGTTTTCCTGTGAGCTATTGGAGGCTGACTAGTCTTCTTTTTTGTTTTTTTGTTTTTTTTTGTTTTTTTGTTTTTTACTTCTTTCCTATATTTTCATGTATTCTGTCCTTTAGTCTTAGTCATTCCATTATACATATAGTCTTCTCTCGCATTTCTTCTTTCTCTGCCTGTCTGTTTGCCTCTCTGTCTCTTTCTCTCCTTCCTCTGTTTCTCTTGCTGTTTTTTTTTTATTCCTTTTACAGTGTTGTTTATTTTTATATTTTTTTCCCTTAACCATTCTCTGTTTTAAAATGTTTTCTTTCCTGTCTTTTTCTTACTTTCTTTCTCTGTCTCTTTCTTTTTTTCTTTCATTTCGTTCATTCTTCTTTCTTTCTTTTGCTCTTTCTTTCCTTCTTTCTCTCTTTCTTTCTTTATTCTTCCTTCCTCCTTTCTATCTTTCTTTCCATGTTTCTTATATATTGATTCTCTCTCTCTTTTTGTTTCTTTTTGTTTTTCTTGCTGTTCCTTCATTCTTTTCCCCTTCTTAGTCCCCAGTCACCCTTTCTTTCATTTGTATCTTTTTTTTCAATGTTTTTCTCTCCTTCTCTTACCTCACATTTTTCTTTTCTTTTCTTCACTACATCATTATCTTTCTGTAATTCTCTTTTTCTCTACCATCAACTTTTCTTTGTGGCTTAGATAAAGTGAAGGGAAGGAAGATGCTGGTTTGAACATGAGAAAAGAATCAGTTGTTTTAGTGTGTGTGTGTGTTAGTTTATATGTGTGCATACATATTTTTGATAATAAATAAATATTGAACATTTTCATGTGAGCAATGACGAGGATGTTGCGGGGGGAGGGAGAAGAGGTGAGAGGGAGGGAGGGAGGGAGGGGATTAGTTAGGTATTATTGTATGACAGTGAGAGAGATTCAGGCAGAAAGTGAAATGAATTTGTGTGTGTGTGTGTGTGTGTGTGTGAGTGTGTGTGTGTGACAGGAATATGCCAGCACCAGGCTTTTCTCTTCTCTCATAACTATGACCTCTATGTGACCTTTCTAGCGATAGTGTTGTCAGGAGTGATCTACAAATAAAACTCAATCATTGATATTGTGATTTATGTAGATTTGTTTCTGAATGTGTAAACATTGTGTAGAAATTTACATTTTTAAAAAATTTTGCTTCTCAAGATAAATCAATGCCCTCCTCAGTTTGGGCTGTTATTGTAAGAAATGTTCTAAGTGAAAATTATGAGTTTGTTAGCTGTGAATGTAGAATGTATAAAGTAAAATTTAAATATTTTATTGTGAAGTGAGATAAGACACATGTCCTAGCATGGAAGAGACAGAAAATAACAAATATTGTCTATGGGAAAATATGTACAATTATTTGAAACCTTCAGTAATAAATAAGCCGGTCAGGTTCAAATTATTTCTTCAGAATGAGACAAATTGCTTATCTGTCCAAACTAGTGTGTTTTATCCATGGACACATGTGTTATATATAAGAATGTGATAGATTTGCTGGTATTACACGTATGTATTGTGAATAATTCCTTATGATATGAAGCCAACCAGCACAATGTCAGTTGCTTAAGTAATTAGATAGACCCATGAAAACAGAGGCCACACCTCTTTAATGAGAAATAAAAACACAAACATAAATAAGACCACTGTCAACATCATTAGATGTTTTATCAGCTGTTCAGACTTTAATTTCTAAAGTTGATCTTGCCATGTCAGTATTGATGTGGAAGGCAGATAGGATGGACACAGAACCTGGTGCCAAAGCCTGGGTAAAGAGTCACAGCTGCATAATTATTTTTTTTTTTGCTAGTTTTCTGTAGAAGTTGTTTACATGTACATGTGTTTTTCTTTTGGATCACACCCTTTAAGAAACGCTGCATGTTTGCCCCTTTTTTCTTTTTCTTGTTTTTTTCTTTCATGCATTATATACTCCATAAATTGGCTGTGCCAAAAGTTAAAATTCTGGTATAGATTCCGTTGACTTTTCTAGAATTGCATTATTTTGATGATGGAGCCATTCAGTGTCCAGTTTTTATGAGATGAACTCCAATTCTGACACATTGTTCTGTATGTCCAGAATTTTGATTTTTTTTTTTCTCATTACTTTGATGTACAAATAGCCTGCTTTTTTTTCCAGTTCTCAGTGAACAGTGAACAGACTATATCCACTATCATATTTATTTGATTCAGAGCACAGTCTTGCAATATTATGTCAGGGGATGTATTTAAGGTTACGAAATAATCAGATTCCTATTTTTCTTTATTGTTATAAAGAGTGGTCACACCTGTAAAATGTTTTGTAATCTGTGGTCACGCCTTAAAATGTTTTGTAATCTGCCATTCTATACCAACACAGACATGACAAACTTCTTGTGTCTGAGAACAGAGACAGCTCTGTACTTAAATGGCCATGTCTCTCAGGAGTAAATGTTCTGTATAACAGCTCACTGAATTGGTTCATATAGGAAATGGTTAATGGAGACAGACATCAAACATTGTGGTGTTACATACATGGGCTAATCCTTCATAAATTACTCTATTCTGACTATTTGCTGTCATTCATAAACAATGCTGAAATGATAGACGGTAATAGAATAAAGGATTAGCACTATTTCTTTTATTTGTGCCCTCTACATTATATCTCTCAGCACCACAGAGATCTCAAGATTTATTCAGTTGTGAAGGTCGTTTTCAAGACATGAGCTTTGATGAAATTTGATAAGCACTTAAATAAATAAATAAATAAATAAATAAATAAATAAATAAATAAATAAATAAATAAAACACAAAGTCCTGAAAGTAGTTCGTAAGTAATTTACATCTCATATTATTCTATCATGGTATTCAAATTCAGATAATCAAAAGAAACTTAAAATGCTTTATTATTGTAATGTGTGCTATATCATGCCACTATATTTTATGTAGGCTCTATCTCATAAGATAATAATTAAGATAAGTATATATGCCAATGTCTTATCTTTGAAGTGAGACTAAAACATGATGTAAATTATCATTTTTAAAAAAATGAGTGGTAAAATGGCACCTATGGTAAAATTATTAACAATGTTTACCAACTAGACTGCGAATGTGTTTGTCAACCTGGTCACATCAGAACAGTTTCAATGAATTCTATGGTTAACTAAACTTGCTGTGTAAAAACAACGAACTATGAATTACAAGATAAATAACTGAGCATTCCTCACAAAATATAATAAAACATTTGGTGCAAAATTTGTCAGGAATGGAACACATTTTGTAGTATATGTATTGCTGTTTCGGAACAGCTAAAAAATTTGAAACATGGAACATAACAATAAATCTGCTTTCTAACACTTCGACGTGTTTGGTTCAAATGAATTCATTGTTGTGATAACTAAAATGATATATAAAATGTGTGTTCAATCAAAACTATAGATCTATTAGATTTTTTTTTATAGTTTGTATCAAGAGTCGCGGTGATTGGTCTTCACTGTTTTCACTATCAAACTGAAAGAATGGCTATCAACTGCTCAGTACTGTCTCTCAAGAAATATAACAGAGTAGGTTTACCTGACCAAATGCTTAAAAGTGTGTAGGCTATCATGAAATGATTTTAAGTGGCCATAGCCAACCCATCCTCTGATACTATGAACAAAGTACCTCTTTTGCCAAGCTTCATTGCCATCCTCTGATGCGTTTGTTTCATGCTATAAATAGCTGTGTCATTGAAATAGCTTAGTACAATCCACTCACTTCGTGGGTATGGAAGCCCAGCATTTAGCCTTCTCAGACAAGGGCGAATATATTTCGGATCTCTTATGCAGACATTCTGTGTGTCAAAAAACCCAGAGCAGTTAAAAAAAAAATAAATGGATGGAGACTAGGTAGAGATGTCAGTGTCTAGGCAAAATTTTCAAGGTCCAAAGTTCTACACACAAATATTCGCTCACCAAAAAAATAGACACTTAAGGCTGAGGTAATCTTACTCTCTTAGGATTGAAAGGCTGCATATATAATTATTTTTGTAGAAAATGACTAGTATACACACGAACTACGTCACAACCTCATGTAATTGATCCAAGCTATGAGGAAGAGTGAGGGGAGAGAAATGAGGGGGACGAGTGCATCATTACTACACACCTGTGCCGCAGGCTAGCTTTGAGAGGCAGGGAAATGTGGATAAATGTACTTATTGAGCTTATCAGCGACTTCTTTGTCTGAAAAAATTGATATCTTGGCTTGGTCTTGATTACGGCAATAGGAATGAAAAGTGCGATCAGGGAAGCAAAAGTCCTTGGTAATAGGGTAGATTTCATATTAAAACATAGTTTTATTTTGTATTAAGAATGTCAAATTGCATCGCGAACGATTGTTAAAAAAAGAACGTAGATGTCTATCATTATAGCGTTCATCATGTGTAGTTTTATATTTGATTGAATTCGTACTTTTCACTTTTCATATCAATTATCATAAACATCTTTTTTTTAAACATATATTTTTAAAATATTATATTTGTATTATATTGATTATATTGTCTTATTTGTATGGACACTGATTTTACACTGACCATACATCCTCCTTTTTCACTTAGATATTGATTGTAAAGAAATTTTATTTTTTGTCTAATTGCATTTTCATGTTGTTATTTATTAATGTGCAAATGGACACAGCGTGCATTAGTTGATTTGAAAATATTTTCAACAACAAAGATTTGGCAATTAAAACAAATGTATTCTTGTATGAGTTTGTGTTTTACTATATTTAAAAAAAAAGAATGCTTTGTGTTTGAACAAATTATTTGGTTGTTGTTGATATTGAATAACTGTTACCTGTAGCTTTATATTTGTTTACTTCTTTTTTCTAAATAATCTGAAGATAAACATGTGCATCAGCAGGAGTTGGGGTTAGACAACAAATCCATGGATGAAAATTAATGAAACTTTAACAAAGCAGTGTAAGGCAATATTTTTGTTGAAAGTCAAATCTAAGGAGCTAACCTTACTTTCTTACATTGTGCTTTTATTCCATCTGAGAAATCATAAATAACTAATATGTGTAAAATAAAACGAAATTAGTCATGATGTGTCTAAGAAAAATTAGTCAGATGTCAGGTCTGTCTCTATTGAGAAAATTGGATTTGACTGACCATGAATCACAAGAGTTAAACTTCAAACATGAATGTCTTGGGAGTTGGGACTAAGTCATGTTCTCACCAATATATATTTTTTAAAAAAGCCAGTTCCCTCTTCCATGACATCCAGTACGTATATACAACTGTATACATGAAACAGCTGACTTTTATCACTCGATCAAGGGACTTTTTAAAAGTAAAATATCTTCGTCATATGCCGTACAAAAGAGCACGTGCATTATAAATAATTAATTTAAAAGTTGTTCTACTTCACTCAGCCTAGAGCACAAGCAATGAACGAAGTTTTATCAACTGCTAGAATATCAATATCAATTGCTGGACAGTCTGTGTTTCTATAATGAAACAGCCAGTGAAAATGAGTCCTATATCGATTTTCTACTAAACTGAGTCATTACTATCTTAATCCATGTACATGTAGTTTCATGTGGTGTAACAAGTTTTGAGTTTAGCTCGACTGTAGCCAGAGATATGACAAATTAGAAAGATAGCAGGTGACCACTCAGCATTGACCGAAATCAAGAGAAAAAAGTCAGCAAAATTTAACAATTTAGCACATAATTCTAAATATTCACATAACAACAATCTGATGGACTATCTGTTTATAGGACTAGAGCAATATTTTCTCATTTAGAGATGGATGTTCTTTGAATAGCTGCAATATAAAAAAAAAATCAGACTATCTTTATCTTACATTCAGCTTCCAATTTCTCTGTTCAAATCTATTGATGTACAACTCTTTCTGACTGCCCGCGAGAACTTTGGCTTGAAGTCATACAGCGTGGTCCATTTAAGTCACTCGCTTGTATTAAAGTTCTTGCTCGAAGTCAACGTTTCTTGGCAGTCTTATTATGTTTTTCTTTATGTCTTTATTTTGGTTAATGTCAATCTTCTTTGAAATCAACAGTTGTTGTTTTATGTCTTCAGAGGTTGACTCTCACCAAACTTGACTGTGTTTCAACATTTGCCCATGCCTGAGCTTTAATACGCATTTTGTTTGTCATTCAAGAACACACTAAGTTTTGTTTTGTTTTGTTTTTTCTCTGACGAACTATTTGAAAAAAAAAAGAAAAATACATGCATTTAATGACAAAACATCTTTGTAAATATTTCCTACACGTCATATGAAAGACTAAGTGAACCACTAAAGCATCAGAAAGATCTCAATTTTATAAGAATACATGAGTATCTTGAATTGCAAGATATAGACTTCTTCTGAGCCTTTAACTCCGTTAAGGGTTATCAAGGCATCTCGTGATGAGTTCTGCAGGTTTTCTGCATCTGTAACTAGGGCCTGGATCTCCGTATTATTATTTATTTTTTTTGAGGGGGATGGGGGGGGGGGGGGGAGGGGAGGAGGCCTTTTTGTTTCAATTGACAGTCAACTCACTATATTAAACATAAACAAGAAATATACAGAATCAAGAATGATGAAAATCGAAGAAAACAACCAAGATTGCTAAACTATCAAAACTTCAAGTCGATTTTGATCTTTTAAGACTATGAAGGCAAACAAAACTTTAGCACTATTAGGCCTACTACTAGAATTTTACGAAATGCCCCGTTTTGAGTGACCAGCTGCAAGAAGTCTCTGATCAAAAGTTTCCATGTGCAGATATTTTCTGTCAGTGCAGATAGAAAGAGTCAGAAAAAAAAAAAAAAAAGATTCGGCCATTATTACAGTCTCGTTGACCGAGATATTCATCTCGCAAACCAGTTTTACAACATGTACATTGTATAAGATGTAGCTTATTTTTCTATTATGGAAATAAGTCATGAGCACTGTGGAAATACATGTAAGTACAATGCAAATAAGGACTACAAAAATGCCAAAGATTAGCTTGCATTTACTAACAGGCAGGTTCATATATTATATGTTATATGTATCCTTTAATCCATTCATCCATATATACATGCAATACGTACATTCATATCCATACATACAATCATACCCATCCATCCACCCATCCATCCATCCATCCATCCATCCATCCATCCATCCATCCATCCATCTGTCCATCCACCCATTTATCCACCCATCCATTCATCTCATGTCAATCTATCCATCCATTTATCCATCTATCCGTACATATAGACGTAATGGGGGATTATTTAAAGTCATCAATCTATATTCTGCAACATTCTGACTGACGATGATTAAACAAGGTTTTGTATCTTTCAAAGATGACTTTCAAAGGAATCTTTTCAGGCATTTCGATCTATCATAATCTTATTCTGGATGTAAACCATGCTTTTAGCTTTCTTCATGTACAGTTGTTTAATATACATGTATATACCCGAAATAGAAAGTTTAATGTCAATAATTGCTGGCAATATTATGAATCTGCCTTCTTCATGTGTGATGTTTCCACATCAACAACTGATTCCCAACTGATGTCATTGGAAAATCGTCACCTCAGTTGACAAGTGCTGTATATCCAACTCCATGCAAAGTTAAAGATCAGAGTACCTCCAGGCTTTAGCTAACGCCAGAATCTATCAGACACGTAAATTTAGATATCACATGCGCTTGCATGTTGTTTGTTTTTCTTAAGCTGTTTCAATCGTAGGAAAGTAGGATTATTTCGACTGTAAGTGACAAGCCTGTTCTTTTTGTTTTGTTTTTTCATGAGAATATATTTTTGTGGCTAGAAACTTGGAATTTGGAGACGATTCTGGACAACGGCACTCCGCCCACTCTTCATCAAAATTTTTAATTGCCAAGGTTTCTATAACGTGCATAACGTACACACGGGTCAACCACAATATATTCGCCCTTATCCGAGAAGGCTAGAAGTAGGACTTCCCTATCCAGAAGAAGCCAGGGGCCTGTTGAATGATTGAAAAAAAAAAATGCAGGTTCTAATCTGTGAATCACCCCACCCCCCGACGGCAGATCAAAAACTCGAACCCGCCACCTTCAGGATATGAACTTTTCGCCAATTGGCAACCGCCTAACCATACGAACACTGCGCATGCACGATCATATCTAAAACGAGCGTTCAGTCAAGTGATGCAATGCTTGATGATCATGTTTAAATACGTTGTATTTTTTTTAATAGAATTATTGCCTATGCCGAAGAATTCCCCTCCCTCTCCCTATCTTCCTTCCCCCTTCTCCCTCTGTTTGTTGTTGTTGTTGAAAAAAAAATACAGATCATATTGCTGAAAGAAAATGAATAAATGAATAAAACTTCTATAGCTTCAGTGATGTATCCTTAGAAAGACGAAACTTCTGCTAACGCTGTCTAGTGAAGGAGAGCGAGCGGCGTGAGAGGGCGGATGAGGGGTGGGGGATGGACGGGTATGATAGGAGAGATTAACGTGGTAGTGGATATCTTGGAGTTTGGATGTTTGTGTAACGTGTGTGTGTGTGTGTGTGTGGGTGTGTATGTGATCTGACACATATTGGGTGGATGTAGTGGGGAGATCGTGTATGTTTGTCTTTCTGACTTTCATGGTGGGAAGAGTCAGCTGTCAAATGTTTCACGTACACAGTTACATTTATGTATAGGCTGTCAGTCGAAAAGGAAATAACTGGTTGTTTTTTTTTGTTGTTGTTTTTTTGTGTACTGTTGTTGTGTTGTTTTTTTTCTGCATTGATGAGAAAATGGCTTAGTCCCAACTCTTGCGTGCCACGACGATCCTGTTCAAAGGTTAACTCTTGTGATTCCATAGTCAGTCAAATCTAAGTTTCTAAACATAGTCATCTGACATTTATATCTGACTCATTTTTCCTGGATATACATGTATTATTATAGACAAATTTCTTTGTCTCTTTTTTCTTTTAAATTTGTAATTTCCCACATGAAATTACAGCACAAATATATAAATAGAAGGTTAGCAACTCAGTCTCACTGTCAATGAATGAATAAACAAACAAGCAAACAATAAAAAATCTTGTCTCACACTGTTTTGCAAAAGCTTCATTAATTTTTAATCTTGGGATTTACTATCTGTCTTCAGCTAGTGTACATGTAAATACATATCTTCAGATTAAAACATTAAGAAAAAAAAAAGGCAGCTGCTGTTACAGTTATTCAATATCAACAACGACCTTACAATTAAGACAAGAAGCATTTTTAAAATATAATACTGCACAAATAAACACAAATCCAAATATAATGTTGCTTTCTTTTTTTAAATGCCAAAACTCTGTTTTTGAAGATATACGTTCTACCCATTTGTATGTTAATTACAACACAAAAATGTGATTATAGAAAAAAATAAAATTTCTATGATCAAAATCTGCAGAAGGAACATGCACCAAGGTCAATGCAAAAAAAAGCGTGCATACAAATATACAATAACACCTTTAAAAAATATTTTTAAAAAAAACAGGAAGGTTTATAAGAATTCACATGACATGAAAAGTGTGTAATCAATAAAAAAATAAAATAAAATCACACATGATGAAAGGACTATAATGATAGACATCTACATTCTAAAACAGTTATTAGGAATGAATTAACATGGACAACGATTTTCATGAAATACCGACCAATTTGTTATTCTTAACACAAAATAAAATTATGCTCTAATATGAAATCCACCTTTATTACCAAAGGCTTTTGCCTCCCTGATCCTACTTTTCTTTCTTACTGCCATAACCAAGCTTTCTTCAGATAAAGAAGTTGCTAATAAACCCAATAAGTATCCACATTTCCCCGCCCCTCAAAATTGGCCTGCAGCGCAAGCATGTAGTAATCATGATGCACTCACCATTTTCATTTCTCCTCCTTATTCTTCCTCAAAAAATCAGATCAAGACCATGATACAGCATATGGGTGTGTGACGTACTCTTTATGTGTACTAGTCATTTTTTTTTCAAAAAATTATCATGATGTATGCAGGCCTTTCAATCCTAAGAAAGTAGGATAATCTCGGCCTTAAGTGCCTGCCTTATTTTTGGTGAGCCAAGTTTTGTGTGTAGAACTTTGGACTTTGGAAACTTTCTTAGCACTGTGGGAGGAAATAATATGCATGGCAGTGAAGGGTTAAGTCTGCCTGGTCATACCAGCACAGACATAGCCAACTTCTTGTGTCTGAGAACATTGACAGCTCTGCATATTCATGGTCATATCTCTCAGTAGTAGATGTTCTATATAACAGTAATTAAGTTAAGTGGGCTGTTTCTACATCAATGTAATGAGAAAAAACCCATTCAAATTCTGAACATACAGGATGATATGCTGGAATTGGAATTCATGTCATGAATATTGGATATAAATGAATAATTACTGAAAGACTCCTTTATCAAAATGATGTGATTCCAGCAAAGTTGATGAAATCACTACAAGCATTTTAATTAAAATTAATAATCTTACACTGATTTAACAGAACCAACTCACAGTTTGATTTAAACAAACTAACACAAACATATTAATTTGATTTCATGGTCAGTTTGGAAAAAATCATAATTCTAGCTAAAAATCTACAGACTCAACTTTAACAGCTAAATAAACACAACAGGTGGGAAGAATATGGAAAGAAGGTGGAAGCTGTGGGTAGGGAATTGGAGATGGTATCATTCTAAGATGAAACTGACTGTTCACATTCCAATCAATGAAATAACAGCTGGTTGTATTGTGAATTTATGGAATATAAAAAAAAAACTAAATTTATCTTGATGACATAGTTAATATGTGGTATTATATATATACACAAAAAAAAAAAAAAAACACAACAACAGCAACAAAAAGATTCAAACATACAGAGGTTCATAAACGATAGGAGCCAAGAGACAAGTAAACCACTTCCACTTCAGACGAGCAGAAAAGTTATATACATGTAGATTTGTGATTCCTTATCCAAACATTGGCATCAGGTCCTGTGTGCATCCTATCTGATTTCCACATCAATACTGACATAACAAGATCAACTTTCCAAATTCAAGTCTGAACAGCTGATCAAACATCTAATCATGTTGATAATGATCTCATTTATTTTTGTGTTTCCTTTTCTTATTAATAAATAAAAAGTCATGCCTCTGCTTTCATAGGTCTGTCTAACTACATGCACTTAACTAACTGACATGTTTTCCCATAGATAATATTTGTTATTTCCTATCTCTTCCATGTTAGGACAGCACTGATATCTTAAGGGGGTGGGCGGCTCCTGAAGGTGATTTTTTTTTTATTATTAAAGATAAGCTATTTTAACCTTGTCCATTGCATTTGGCATGTTCAAATTAGAGGAAAACAGTGAAAAAGAATTGACTTTTTCAAATAGTTGCCATGGCAATGCTGCCATCTTGGATTTTGGCATCTCTAAAATGGCTAACTTCAAAATCT
>JBCEWB011012801.1:0-14984 GCA_039654565.1 Peronia peronii | reverse complement strand
TTACCCTTTAAAACTGACGTCATTAGCAATCTTGCCAATTAAAAAGGTAGATCATTCACTTTCAACAAGAGATAAGCAATGAAAAGTGAAATTGATCGGCGCTTCTTCATCGGTATCTATTTTTAGTCACAAATTGTCATCATTTTGTGACGTACAAGAAACGTGTGCTAATTCCTAGTTTTTAATAAACAGCTCAACTTTGACCACCGGAAATGATGACTATCGATTGCTTATATCTGTTTCCGCTTTCGTTTCTGCCAAAGAGGGCATAGCCGACAGACCAAAGGGTAACTTGTGTGTGTCGTCAACTGTTGTTGTCGTGTTATGTACAAGTATCCTGGGTCTAATGTTAAGTACAAGACATTTTTTTTTTTTTAGCCTTTTACAGTTTTTAACACTTTTCTTCTGCTATATTATGGTTTAATTGGAAAATACTTCCAGTAAATGTGATACTGGCATGTCTTTGTTTGCGTTTTTGTAGATCTAGGGATCGTTCTAATGCAAAATTGATGACTCGGCGAGTGTCGTCAAGTTACGTACAAGACAACTATTATGTACCAGTCATGGAATTTTGTTTTTAAAGGTGATCAGAAACGTTTTCATTATGTTAGTTTTACTTTTTGTAAAAATTTGGATGTGAATTGAACTTGAATATCATTTTCTACTCTTATGAATGCGTCAGGAGTGAAAATGGAAGAAAAAAATATACTTTTGAGACATGCCAGTGTCTGTCATCTTTGTTATGTACAAGTCAAATTTTGAGTTTTTTTAAAAAGATTTTAAACTGTACAGTTGCATTTTTCATTGATTCTTCTGATGTGCTAAATGCTATGAATTTCTGCAATGTGAAACACTTTTCTCTTGTTCATTTGTTTCATTGCAATGTTTTTAATTATTTCTGTATTGACTTGTATATAACTATGATGACATACATTTGTTGAAAGGTAATGTTTTGTGTCCTCACTGTTAGGTAGAAGACAAAATCTCCCTGTAACTAGATCTACATAACATGTAAAACTATTTTCGCTGTTGATAATGTATTAGTGCCTATTTCTTTTAAATTTGAAGTATTTTGGAGCTCGTAACTTTTAATTTTATTATGATATTACTATAATGGTAACATTTGCTGTCATCATTGTTATGTACAAGTCAAGTTTTGACTTATTTTATGATTTTCAACCATATACTTGCATTTTTCGAAATTCCTCTGTAGTGTTACATGCTTCACAAAATGCTATGATGTTCTATAATGTAAATTCTTTCTTCAGTTGTTCTTTTTGTGTTTCATTCCAATGTTTTTAATTGCAGTCATTTTTTTAATGATTTGTACATAACGATGATGACATAAATTTGTTGAATATAATATTTTATACCATTTATTTTCCCTGTTTTTGTGCGTCTATGTTTGATGCATAATAAAATGCTTGATATAATAAAGAAAAATTTTTAATTTTTCATCTGTTGTTGTTGACATTTGTTGATCCATGTCATCACTGTTATGTACAAGACAATGTCTCATGTTTGTAACTTACAGTACAATATCGTTACAACCAAGCATCTTGCAGGTCTTGCACTTGGTGAAACTATGCAGGTAATGGTAGTGCTCATATGTGCCAAAAATGAAATTCTTTGGTGACATTTGAATTTAGCACCTCTGTGGCCCTATTTTAAGTCCCACGTTTTGGCAAAGGGTCAAATGAAAGTCTGATTTTTTAAAAATGTTTTGATTTTCCAAGGCTTGAAATAAAAAAATTGTGGAATGTTCTGAATTTTCATACTTAATTTCCAAAAGCTTGAAACCGTCAAAACATCATCTAAGGTTTTCAACTTCTGCAAGCATGTGTACGTGTCAAAATTGACTGTAAATTCCTTTCTGCCTTGGTTTTATTGAGATTAAGCAATCTGTTCAAAAAAGATAGTGTTAGTACTACAGTATTCTAAAAATCGTCAGTTTCGTTTCAATATCAGATTCCGTTTGCTTGTACTAGTAGCAGACATCGATGTATGTGCTACCACATGGGCAAGAAGTGAAAACAGGAGCGGGTACTTCAGTAAAGGGATAACTATTTAACATGAAGCTTTGCACATTTGTTTTGTTTTGTTTTGTTTTTTTCTCCATCAGAATTTGTATATTTTTTTTTCTTTTCGCTGTTTGCACAGGAGATGGATTTGATTCTCTATGTTTTGGCTGTATATTTGTAGCGGAACAGTAGAAGATACGGAACTGATAGACGGGCTGGTCTTTACAAGTAAAACATCAGGAGCTGGTGGACCAAACAAAATGGAGAAGGCAAAAGTGGGCCTGATACAGTTTTGTATCTCCCCTCCTAAGACTAATGTAAGTTGATTTTATTTTTACCTAATTGTTTTTAATTTGTTCAAAGATCGACAGTTTGAAAGTCATGCTGTGATTCCAAGTGAGAATTTCTCAGAGGAATAACATAATGTTTGATGTTAGCTTCAGTTAAGTCAGTCAGAAACAGATATTAGGAGCCAGTAACATAATCAAAATTCTGAAGTGAAACATTAATGTACAGTATTTGGTTTCTTGTTTGTGCTATTGTTGTCCTCATTATTCCTATTTTGTCTTGAAAAGTTCTGGTGATGCTATGTTATATCTCCACTTGTATTATAATGTACTGCACAAATGTCAAATATGAAGTAATTGAAAAAAGCAAATTTATGTTAAATTTGTTATATTTTAGCTCTTTTCACAATAGTTTTTGACATTGTGGTTATTAGATGGACAATCAGGTCATCGTCTCAGACTACACCCAGATGGACCGTGTTCTTAGAGAAGAGAGGGCTTATATTCTTGACATTGTGAAGAAGATCAAAAAGTCTGGTTGTAATGTCCTACTTATTCAGAAATCCATTCTCAGGTTAGTATTTTACTAGCATTTATTTTAGTAATGAAATCTTTTCAAATAACGTATATTATAACCAACAAAAGCTTGCTTAGCTTTTACGCAGAGTATCATAAATTACACTGGTCAACAAATTGCAACTTTTTGTCCGCCTCTTGGAAAACGTGTTTGTTATATAAGACAGAAATTGTCGCTGAGAGTAAAAGTAAACCACAGATACTTTTTTATCACTACTTAAGACATTTCAAGGTGCTAAAAAAATTGATAGAGTCCATAATTTATTTATCAAAACAATATTAGAACTTACAAATTAGTTGCAGCCTTTGAACAAATCAGAAGTGGAGGCTCTTGCACTTTCGCTTGTGTGGAGTGTCCGTTTCGTGTTGAAGAAACCAACAATAATCCCCCATCATATTGGGGTGAAACTTGCCTTTATATGTTTTCCATCATCTTTATATCATGGTGAAACCTTTAACTGTGCTCATCACTGACATCTCCAAGATTGGAAGGAAAAAGGTCAAGATGCAAGTGCAGAAGTGCATTTTAAGCGACATTCGAGCTCCCAAGTGACAGTATGTTTTCTGCAGGTTTTCCAGCAAGTCAGACTAGTTGTCGCTGTAATTTCCCATAAATTTTTCTATTCAAACGGTATGTTTTCCATACTGCATATTCAAGTGGATTTAGTTTGTCCTCAAATGAGTCATTAGCCATCAATTCACGAATTTCAGGGCCCACAAAAATACCTTCTTTCGGTTTTGCTTCATTTTTGTCGCCTCCAAATTTCTCCCAAGGTACTGTAAGTCGTCTCCAGCTTTGGCAAAGTTCTTCATTAACTCCAGATGTATGTGAAGAGGGGGTGGGAACACTTTCTGTGGATCTACTAGAGGCATGGTATGCTAAACATTAAACGTGCCAGTTACATTCTTATCACTTCTTTCTAGCCATTGTTTTCTAATGCAGTGACTGGCAAGACCTGCCTACTTTCCCACCTTACATAGGATCATCCAGGGTTGCCAACCCTCCCGGAAAAACCGGGATTTTCCCGGATTTCCAGCGAAATCCCGGGTACCCGGAAAAGTACTTAAAATCCCGGGTTTCTCATAAATAATAATAATAACAAAGAAAAACACCGAATTAGGAAAACTACGAACTTTTTTGACATCATCGTGAGTGTAACATCCAGAACGTAGCCTAGATCTACGCTTCTGATCGGGCCGTTACGTTTGCTATCACAATCTGAGTTTTGCAGTAGATCTACTCTTGCTGAGATTATGCACATGACGCGATTCCCAAGCTAGAACAATGGGCGTTTGTGTACTGTTACGGCCGGTTACTCCATTTCGAGCGGCCAGTGATGGTAGATCTAGATCTACCTGTCTAGTACCGTGAGCATTGACAGGGCTTCTGATATAACCCAGCCCCCTCTCTAGATGTTCTCACTCCATATTAATACATGTATGATGAAAGTTAGGAGGAGGGGGAATTTTATACAGTCTTAGCCTATGTAAGTGGCCCAGTTTCTACTGGGTTTGTGGGTTCCCGACTTCAAAGAACGAAAGCCGACCAGCCGGCTATGGCGATGTGTGGCAAGTTCGATGTCACACAGAGACGAGAACTAGCACAGATTTCTCATCTCGCACCCAACTCCACCCACCTGAGCATTACATCACAACCATATATTTTGAAGAAACATTGTATTCCAGTGGGAAAGGGGAGGGGGGGTACAGAAATGTGGAAGGAACAAAGATAATGGTTAATGTTATGCCGCATCCTAGATTGCTATAATTATTGATCCCGATCGTGCAGGATTTCACCATAAATTCCACTCAAGTTTTCACTTATATTTTATATTGATACCATACATGATAGATCCACACTAAATTGTTCTGTGGTCTTTACTTTTATCAAACTATCAAATAGACCAAGGAATTAATTGTAAACACTGACTGACTTTTTCTGTACATATTTCCTGGATTTTACTTTATTTAGAAATGCTGTGAATTTGAAAATATGGGTAAATAACTGCTGTGTGCATAAATTCTTTGATTGGAAACTGCAAAAAAGTTTTAGCATCGGATTCTTATTAGTATGTAAAATCCCTGTTTTGGGTCGAAATCCCTTTTTTCTTTTCAAGAGAAATCCCTGGTTTGACCATGGTGGGGTTGGCAATCCTGGATCATCCTGCATTTCGGCTCGGTATCCCGTGCCGTGAATAAAAATTCCTGCATTCGGACGAATTCGGATATTTTGTACTAGTTTTTCCGCATTTCATGCTTTGGTGTCATTCTGAATGCGACCGGAGTATAGTTTTCATTCACAGTCCAGCAAGAAGACTGCGTTCTCCCATTTGTTGCTATGGGCAGTGGTCCTGCCTGCCGCCGTTGCCAAGGCCTGTGTCTGTAGGCCAATAGTACATGATGTAGCCCAGTCCAGACATGTAGTGTTATGTGTTACACCCCGCCCGTCCCGCTCTCATGCTAAGTGGTCGTTCACGTGCACCCGTCATTCATGATCTGATCATCGCTTGGCCCACGATCACTCGTGTAGTTCCCTTTTGAACCTAAATGACAGGAGAATGTGCAGTCTCAATGTCTTTGGCAATGTTGACTTGAACGATCATAAGAATGTCACCTTTAATGTCAGCACATTTCGTTAGCTTTGACACTTTGCCTTTTTCCTTTCTTGTCTGTGCTCATCCTCCACACGTTCGGCACAGTTCGTGCAAACAACACATATAAAGTCTTTGTCATGTGGTTCCATTGTGAAATCAACAAATAACTTACCAACAGTAACACAAAGTATTCAAGGTATTATATTGGTCTTCAAAAGTAGTAATCACATCAGCCCTTTCATTTCATTCAATTCTTAGTAAACAAAAATTCATATAAATTTTTTGGCAATAGCTATGAACTTGAAAATTGCACACAAGGTAGCACATATACACCACTGCACAAAAACATTAATACTAAGAAGTTTTATGGTGACAGAAGGCTTAAATTGATCATTAAGTCTACACAATTAATGATGAAAAAGGATGAAGAAATCACATGAGATAGATGTCTTGACACTCTGAATAACTTCATAACTAATAATCACAGAAACTTGAAATTTGCTTCAATCAGTACAGAAGAAACTGAACTTTCATATACAACTAATGGGGAGAATATGGGATAAAGAAATACCAGAGAAATTAAGTGTGAAAGTTAGGGTAATTTGAGCTGTAACTGAGTCAGTTGTACTGTACTGTATTGCACTGTAATTTAGTAAGGGATTAGCCCACACATCATTTTAAATGCCTCATATAACACAGCTAAAGGTAACACACCAACCAAAACTACACTGATAGAAACAGGAAAAACAGGAGAATGCATTGGTGGTCACAAAACAATGCTCACTTCAGATACAATCTCACAATCATGCACCAAAAATGTGATAACACCCATTAACAGGTGATTTATTGTGCCCGAGCCGGCGAACTAAAGGCATGCTGAGGGCCGTTTTGCACAGCCATGCTTGATTGCCCTTTACCCTCTAAGAATTCTGCTACCATTCTAATCCATTTCCCTACAATGAGGGAGGTAACTCTTACACCGACATGTACTTATTTTTAAAAAATATTGCAGCAAAACTAATCATCAGAATTTTATAAAATTTGAGCAAGACATGCACAAATGGACAAAGTTTGGAATAAGAAACAAGTAGGTCATCTCACCAAAATTTATGTAACATCATTTTCATGTCTGACAGAAATGTGGAGTGAAAATTACTGCTGCAAATAGTCGTCATGATCAACATCTGGCTCTTCTCAGCACCTCAACTTCAACATCAGATTCATTAGCAGTATCTTCTAGTCATTATTGTCACTATTTGTGGCTGTAAACCATACAAATTCCCATCATACTGTATTCCAATTGCTTCTGGAAACAGCCTCAGTACATCTTCCATGTCACATCGTGATGCAAAAATTACCCAACTTCAAACAAGCACAAACAATTTAAAAATCAACATAAAAACACCCAGTTTTCACTGAAAGACACCATATCGCTTACTCCAAAGTGAAAGTATCGGCATATGGCGTGAGAAAACGGCTGGCCAGATTGTCCTAAAGACACAAGGTAAATGGGCGCAATTCGGTGTATTGGGGGATTATGATACTGGTCCCAGATCACCGTATTTAGGGGGTAGAGGGTTAATCAAGTGGGCATCTTTTAACAAGTTTCTGCTTCCAATTCGTCATCATCGACAAGACCTTGAAACATTCAACATGAGTACTGTTTGCTATCATCAAGCAGGCCCACAGGTGGAAGAGGCACAAGATTCTCTTCATCATGAGGCACTGGTTTCAATGCTGATAATTGCCAGTTTAGGTATACAGTATTTGATTTATTTTTCTGTGAGAAACCTGAAATTGTTGTGCAAAAGCAAGTCAGTGTGATGATCTGTTTGTTCATGCCAGGTCATGGGTGGCAGGCATTTTCTGTCATTGGCCATTAATATTCCAGAATGGCAAGTCAGGCAATTCAGATAAGGTGCCAATGATTTGTCTTGATCACCAATTTTACATCCAAAAATAATGTCTGTATGTCAGTTTCACTTTACTTGTCAGCTTTTGCACTGATCTTGTGGAGCAGATTCTCCACATATATAGCAAAAATTGTCAGGATGATTTACCAAATCACTTAATCCAGTGCTCAATGTATTATCAAAGAGTAAGTAATATTAGGGAACTAGAGCTGACATCTCTTTACCACAGTACGGCAACAATAAAAACACTAGGCCTATCATATTGCAATGTACCACCTTGATAGCATCAGCTTAGTTGCATCATTGAACATTATTTTTAGGCCTACAGTAGTTTATTGCAACATTTCATACTTCTATTTTAATTATTTCATCATTCCTATATTCATTTTACAGTTGGAGGTGTTGCTAGACAAAATATTTGTTCAATATTGCATTAAAAAAACTTTTTTTTTAAGACATAAAATGGCCAATAACTTAAATATGTAACATGATAGGAGAAAATGGTTTTCAGATTTAAAATCAGCCTACCAGAAAACATAAAGTAAGCATATTGATTGTCCGGTGGCAAAATCTTTGTTGACCAATGTTATGCAATGAGGTGCTGCTTGCCACAGCTTGTTCGATATGAATTCTAGCCTAAGGCAATTTTTTCAGTTTGAAGCATCTCCAAGGGATGATAATCTTCACAGACCTGTACTGAGGGCTCAGTGAGGATTAATTCTTGACTGATGGAGACCAGTATAAATATCTCATTTGTCAGGGCTGTTCGACATTGCTGTCCTTATTTGTTAATTCAGGGCAACACAAATAATTATTGTCATCTCTTTTTTTTTTAATCAAGAAAAATAAATGGTTATGCAGTTCTTGTGAGATTTCATGTCAAAGATTTCAGTATAGCAAAAAAAAAATTGGGTAGCTGTTGGCACATCATGAGACTGTTCACTCATGTGTCCAAATTTTTTTTTTTTTCAGAGATGCCGTGTCAGATCTCGCCCTTCATTTCTTAGCCAAAATGAAAATTTTGGTGGTGAAAGATGTGGAGAGGGATGATGTGGAATTTGTGTGCAAGGTAAGAACAGGATATAAAAATATAGTTGATTTTTTTTAAAAAAAATTTTCCAAATATTTCTAACAGTAAGCACTAAGAGTATGAAACATTTGTGGAGTTAGAGTACGCTGATTGAGAGTTCTTTGTCAAATTCAGTTTATAATTATCATTTACAGTATTCTGCGCCCTCTTATGGTGTATTATAATTTACTTTATTCCAGACCTTGGGATGCCGGCCAATTGCCAGTGTAGATCACTTTGTGGCTGAGAATTTGGGCAGTGCAGAACTAGTAGAAGAAGTACAGACAGGAACAAGTAAAATTGTCAAGGTAAGTACATTGGCTCAGCCAAGTTATTTATTTTTACTGATAGCTTAAATATATCTCCATATGATGATAACTTTTCACAGACCTGTTCTTAACCTTCCATTGAAGACAAAATGGTTCCTGATGGAGAAAGTATTACATGTTTGTAAGGTTGTGCAGTTTTATACATGGGTCAGTCCATAAAGCCTCATATTGTAAGTTAGGTGGCACATTGTGCCTGTTATGCATAATAGTGTGTCTTATTACGTGAGCTATGAGGTCCTGTAATAGGCATATGTCTCAGTCTAGTGAGCATCATGCATGTGTCTTGCAATCTACCATTCCCTTTACAATGGGCTGTGAGATAGAATGGAAATTTGGCATTATTCCACACTGCTTCAAATAGATCAATATATTGCCCCGAAAAATGATCCATGTAAACTGATCATGTAACAAGTGAAAACTAGTGCCACTGGTTGGGTGCTTGACTATTCTTTTGTATCTCAAAGGTTTTATATATAAGAGGTATGATAACCTCTGTGCTTAGTTTAACCCTTTCATGTTTAAACCGACAGAAACCGACAAGCCTGAGATCACCGCCAAAGCTTTAGAGCAACAGAAACCAACACTCTGCCCACCTCGGGCTCCTGGAAACATGCTTAAAATCCAGGGTTTCTCATAAATTAAATAATAATAATAAAGAAAAACACCAAATTAGCAAAACTACAAACTTTTTTTTTTGCTTGGTCATGGATGTGACATCCGGGATGTAGCCAAGATCTACATTTTTGATCGGGCTTTTACATTCGCTATCACAATCAAACGCAGTTTTGCAGTATTCTTGCCGAGATTATGCACGTGACACGATTCCCAAGCCAGAACAATGGGTGTTTATGTAGTGTTACCGCCGGTGACTCCATTTCGTCGCCTGGCTAGTGATGGTCAGTGTCACTTCGAGTGTCTTGCCCATATCTAGGTCTAGTCTAGATCTATCTGTCTAGTACCGTGAGCATCGATGGCCCCCATCTCTAGTTTTTTTCTCACTCCATATGGTGAAAAGAAAGTAATGCGGGTTAATGCAGTCTTAGCCTATGTAACCAGCCCAGTGTTTGCCTGGCTTGTAGGTTCCCGGCTTCAAAGGACGAAAGCCGACTGGCCGTCTACGGAACCTTGCGATGTGCGGCAAGTTCAGTGTCATACAGAGATGAGAACTAGCACAGATTTCTCATCTCCTACCCAAACGCGCTCTCCTTAGCATCACACCAAAACCATACATTTTGAACAAACATTGTATTCCATTAGGGATGGGGGGGGGGGGTACAGAAACGTGGCTCGTGGAAGGAACAAAGATACAGCTACTGTTGTACCGTATCCTAGATTGCTATAATTATTGATCCCGATCATGCCGGATTTCACTGTAAATTCCATTGTGGTTTTGATGTCGTACTTTTGCTGTCATATTTTATATTGATATACCATACACGTACATGATATACAGTGTATGTAGGTCTAGACCAGAATTCTCTGGCATTTACTTTCATCAATCTATCAAATAGGCCAAGGAATTAGTTGCAAACTGGAGTTTCTGTACATATTTCCTAGATTTTACCTTATTTAGAAATACTGTGTATTTGACAATATGTGTAAATTACTGCTGTGTGCATAAATTTTTTGATTGGATGCTGCAAAACAAGTTTTAGCACGGGATTCTTCTTAGTATGTAAAATGCCTCTTTTGGGTCAAAAATCCCTGGTTTTTTTAAAGAGAAATCCCTGGTTCGACCATGGTGGGGTTGGTAACCCTGGATCTAGCCTAGATCTAGACCCAGATCAATGTAGTTCAGCTTTTGATCAAGCTGTAGATCTGAGTCAAATGCGTTGAGTAAAAAAGCACAGTCAAGCAGATACTTATTAGATAAAAATGAAATTTGTTTATTCCCACTATTTTACTCTTCAAAAGCGTATAATATTTAATATCCTTTGTTTTGTTTCTTTCTATTCTTTCTCTTTCTCTCCGTCTCTCGATTGCTGCTTCTTTTTAAATCGCATTGAGTATTGAAATAGATCGTTGATAATAATGACAGATACAGTAGATAAATCATTTATTATTCATTTGAATTTAGCAACTGGGGGACATTGCTTGAAAAACAAATTGACTATGGCTGTTGCTCTGCAACCATTGAACGTCAGCGGACCGTACATCAGAAAAATGTAAACGCACTGGGCTGCTATACTGCGCAGGAAGTTGAACACTCGCACGAAGATGGCCGCTGATTAATGCATACACAAAAGAATTAACCCGAAATACTGAACAGCAACTTATTAGGTCTCCCTTCTGAACCCTGTCTCCCTGAGCCTTACAACACCCTGTGCCTGGGCTCCTGAGCAAAATGTGCCACAAAATCATACCCAGTACACCCAGCTTCAGTTATATACCGGTAGTCGGGAATATTTCTTCTGGGCCCCAAATGACTGTCATCAAATGTTAGATCTATCAGTGGTGAAGTGAAGCTTTCATTCCACATTATACCTAAACCAGGTGCATCCCTCACATTTCGCTGAGGACCACACCACCTTGCTTGTTAGTTGTTGTTATCCACATCTAGATCTAGATCACTCGGTAGTGCCACTAGATCTATCACTTTCTTTAGATTCTTTATCAGAAACAGGATAATCTTCATTTAAATAAGTTTCATCACTGTCTGAATCACACAAACTGTCAACAAATTTCCACAGCTGTGAACAGCTGTGAAATAGATCTAGGGCTTTTCTTCCCGGACGTCTAAGGTCCTGTATCATTTTTGCTACAAAATCACAACAATGTGTGCATGGGCATTGCCATCTTGGTCTCATTTTAACTAATCTCGCAGTAAATAATGTTAAAATATCTGATTGGGTGGTTATTTTTACACTGAGGACCTTCATTCTTGCATGTCTTCTCACAACCTCCCCAATCCCAGTAAACCGGGAATGCGGGTTCAAAGGGTTAAATGAGTAAAATGACACTAAAGCCTCTGTTTATCAGTTTTCTCAGTAACCATTTTAATAACCGTTATAGTATTTTCTGTTTGGTCGTGCTACAGGTGACAGGCATTGCCAACCCAGGCCAGACAGTCACCGTGCTGATCAGAGGCTCTAACAAGCTAGTGTTGGAAGAAGCTGATAGATCGTTGCATGATGCTCTTTGTGTCATTCGATGCCTGGTGAAAAAGAGGTAAGCAAATTCCTTTATTGTTTAGATTCTGTAATCATTCTGCTTGAGGTTGTCTCTTAATGTCTTTAAGGGATATGAAACTTCTGACTTTTTGGTCACCGCCAACTGTTGCTGAGTCCATAAGCCAATCGCAGTTTTCTAATAATTTTGAATGCGATACAAGTCCCACATGCTAACACTGAAGCTGGAAGTATGACAGAATTTTGTGTGTGCTTCGGACGAGAATTGAACTGCTGTTTGGTGGCTTTTTGAAGATCAAGATTATAGTTCGTGGCACTTAATTCCTCACACCTAGCAACATATAGTTGAGTGATTGATAGAAAATCAGCACATCAGAGTACCGACAACAACAAATAATATGCCCATGGTATTAAAAAGACTAAAGTAAGGGGGCAGCTGTTGGCGATCTAGATGTAGAAAATAGATCTAGTTACACTCAGTGATTATAGTGGCGAAACTGCTAGAGGGATCTTTTAAGTTCTTAAAAATTTCCGCTCGTGTAATCTTCAGTCCCATGCCCAGGTGCCTGTAAAACTTTGCAAACTTCTCTCAAAACAATATAACTTCTCCTAACATCAAAAGCCTAGATTTTTTAAAAGTCTTTTATGTAACCGGTCAGCACCCAACCAGTGTGATAAAATAGGGGGAGGGGGGATTTTCTGACTTTTTGGTGAAAACAGTTTGACATCCCTGATCCTTGAAAGTGTTCATATCAGAGTTTTTCATCTAGACTATATATATATATATTTATAGTGTTTTGGATTTGTTGTGATTTTGTTATTTTTCTTGGTTTGTTTCCACAGGGCTCTGATAGCAGGTGGGGGCGCTCCTGAAATTGAATTGTCCTTACAATTGATGGATTATGCCAACTCGCTCTCTGGCATGGAACAGTATTGTTTCCGTAGCTTTGCTGAAGCTTTGGAGGTTATTCCCTTCACTTTGGCAGAAAATGCTGGCTTGAACCCAATAGCCACTGTTACAGAGCTCAGAACAAGACATGCAAGGGGAGACAAGACTGCTGGTATCAACGTTAGAAAGGTTTGGTTTGATGTCAATACATTTTTAATTCTGTTGAATATGAAGGAAAAATCACTTGAGTAATAATTCATGCCTTGTATTAAACAGATAAGCAGATGTAACTTGCCTACGCAATATCTTATAGAAAGTGCATTGGGCATAGAGAGTTCCTCGAAAAATGTTTTAGATTTTTTACCCATGTAATATGTTGTCAATCTGTAAAGTCCATTTGATGAAAGCTTTTTAATATTATTTACTGTTAGTCTGTCAAATGTGCAGCTCATAAAAAAAAAAGGTGCAAAGAAGTGTTTTCAAGGCTTTGGGCCTGAATTTTTCAGAACCCGAGCATATTGGCTCGGTTTATATTGGCTTATCTGTATCTTGAGAGTTCTTTCAAGTCTTGTTTGTTTCTTCATGACAGGCCTTTGACAGACTCTTTCCTCTAGTCTCCACTGTTGGAATATAAAGGCCTCATCGTAAATTGTAATGAAAAATCATAGAATGAAAATACCAAACACCCTGCACAGCAGCTCCAAGCAGAGCACTTAGTTAATGGGCAGTTTGACCCAGGCCGAGGGGTCAGCCCTCAGGCTGTTAGCTGTGCACATTATCTGTGCTGATTAGTGAGTGAGCACTTAAAGTGAAATTACATACAGGTTAGGAATGTGATCATTTCTTCAACAGTCAAAACATAATCATTATATTTTAGAGGATTTGAAAAGCTGTCGTCATAGAGATAAAATGCATATTGATAAATGCAAATTGATAATTTTGCATAATTGCATGTGTGGTTCAAAGGGAAAGTAATGAAACGATTGAGTTTATAAAAATATTTTTTTTAGAAAACGGGACCATGAAATTACTTTTTTTTTTTTTTTTTTGTAAAGAATGGACACCTCACATGTTATAGTTTTTATCTCTCATCAACATTTGCCTGAACTATCTTTCATTTGAAAGATTTTTGCATCTAGTGTTCCTGGAGGTAGTTTACATGTAATAAGGGTAAAAAAAAAATTTACGTGAATTTTTTTTTTTTACCACAGAAGAGTTCAAAATACACATGCATTTTAACAAGCCACCGCAAGAAAAACGAGCAGAGACAGGGGAATACGGAGAACAAGGAATTATGGGCCGAGTGTTAAACTTTTATTTGATTACACATTTAAGTGCTCTGCTTTGGTAGAGATTTGGAACTGCCGTGTCTCGGGTGAAAATGAACATTTGTCACTTTTATTCACATTTACAGCTCAGTGTGCTAGTGAAATTTATTTAAATTCAAATTGTGAAACGAATTCATGTAAGATTTTTTAATGAAGCAGGTTTTGGCTATGGGAGTGAGTGAGTTTGTTTGAACATCTGTGGTTTTCTTTTAATGCTTTATTTTTTTTTTTTCAATTCCAGGGAGCAATCACAAATATCCTTGAGGAAAGTGTAGTTCAGCCAGTTCTGGTGTCCATCAGTGCTATTACATTAGCAGCTGAGACAGTGCGCAGTATACTGAAGATAGATGACATTGTAAGTTTATCTAGTTCTTTGATTTAAAGTAGCACTTCTGAAGCTAACAATTGGGAGATAAAAACTGCTTTTCTTTCTTTATTCATAGCATTTTGAACACTGGAGGCCGTAGTTTTTTTTTTTTTTTTTTTTAAGTTTTCTGTGACGAGATAGCTGGGATCCTGAGCTTCTCATGGAAATCACCATGTAGACACTCGTAGTTACTTATCCATGAACTTTTCAATGAGGCAAAAATTCAGTTCACTATGGACCAGTAGTTTGACCGACTCTTGTAAAGAGTGAGTACTTCTAATTTTTACTTAATAGTACTGCAAAGATTCAGTTAATATTACATTATTAGGTCTATTAATTTAGTCAATCGCTCCAATTTATAACGGTGGTTTTAGCGGGGTTTTCTGTTCACGGCAGCTCCAAGGGGATCACTTAGTTTGCCGCCCCAGCTTGGCCGACCTCGTCGCCTTGACCCCGTCACGCTCGGCTGCCCCCGGGGGACAG
>JBCEWB011012580.1:0-13039 GCA_039654565.1 Peronia peronii | reverse complement strand
AATAAATAAATAAATAAATGAGAGCTTGTGCGTTAAAAAATAAAAAAGATACTTGACAAACACAAAGACACGGGGAGCAAGTAAGATGGTTGGATCCAATTCATGCTGGGGACAAACAATGCAAAGAGACAAAGGGAACTGTAATCCATAAGCTTGTGTTTATACAAAGATGTCCTATTCTATAATGTGAGTGATAGCAATGAACTGAGTTGAGAAAGTATAGAATCGATGCTCTTAGCACTCTTCATTCTAATGTATTCCTCCTATCAGACATCCCCCTGATGGATGGATGGATGGATGGATAGATAGATGGATGGATGAATGGATGGGTGAATGCGTGGATGAATGGATGAATGGATGAATGGATGAAATCATGAATGGAGGATGGATGGATGGATGAATGAATTGCCGGAAGGATGTATAAATGGATAGATCAATGAATTGATAAATAGGTGGACGGAAGACGGAAAACAAACAAACAAACAAATCAAACAAATAAACATATCTTACCAAGTATGAGGCAAAGAGTCCTTGGATGGAGAGAAAAAGAGCAAAGGTCTGAAGCATGGCTGCCAGGTCAGTCCACAATGTCACCAGGATCCTCAGACAGTCAAATAAGTCGACTGTTATGAAACAGAGACTATATTACGCAACTATCAATAGTAGATTACAATATCAATAAAACAACATCACTAGGAACAGTAACAACAACAACAACAACAAAAGCAACACCATGTTTTCTTTGTGTGGGTGGTGTTTTTTTTTTCCCAACATTATTCATGAAAATGATCGCTTCAGATTATATATAATAGAAAAGAGTACTATGTATCTTGTTTATAATAGTTAGGCTATGAATTGATCCTACTGCTGAACTATAGTTCCGATGAGATTTTCTCAAACTGTTGTGAGCATGTGAATTTTAATAATACTTTGATTGCATTGATGAGACGTAATTATGAAACACATGGATTATTTCTTTTTTCAAATTAGTCATTTATTTTTTTAATTTTTAGAATTGGTCACTGTGTTCCCGACACCAGAAAAACGACATTGATAAGATTAACCAGAAAAACGACATTGATAAGATTATTGGCAGATGAAATTGAGGACATGTTGGCGATGACGATGAAAATACAGTGGCAATGATCATCATAAAGGCGTTTTAAAATGTACCGGTCGCTGCTCAAAAAAAGCAATGGTTGATTTCTCATGAGATCCTGACTATCGTTTGTTTAAAGAAATTTTTCTGGTGTTGTTTTCCTTGAATTATTTAATTCTCAATTTCAGCCTGTCAGGATCGAATCAGCACAACAGCATCTCCTCAAGACAAGAGCCCCTGGCAAGAAACCATGGTCAACAACAGAATAATTGGATACATTATATTTGGTGCATGCAAGATCGGGGAAAAAAACCCCGCGATTTCCCAAGAAACAACAACACAAAGACACACACAGACAAGGATCAATCAACAAACAGACAAAACAAAAACGTAATTTTTATTATTTTTTAAAAAATTTCAATTCCGTATTTTATAAACTGATTACACAAAATGTACCTAAAACGGCTCAATGCACAACTATAAATTATATCTTTTTGTTTCTTAAAGCCATTTCCGATTGTTTTCATTTATCTACTCATTCATTTATTAATCTGTATTAATATTTAAGTTTTATTGAGTTATATAACTAGTTATCTATCTGTTCATTTTATTTTATGTTAATCAGTTATATTAATTAATATAGTTACTTACTGAGTTGTTAACTATTTGTTTATCAGTTCGCTTATTTTTAAATAATATTTATTTTCATCCACGGTTCAACAAAGCAGCATTCTCCCTATCTAATATGATAAAGTCACTCACTTAACAAATGCGATTCTGTGGCTCTGAATGAGCATACCATGTTTTCGTATTATCTTTTACCTGTACTGTTTGTCCTCTCAAAGGGTAACTGTTTATTTAGTTACACCTCTGGTTCAACGGAAAGACACAGATAAATCTTACTAAATCTTCTGCCCAGAAGAAGGTCCTATGGTCTGGTTTTCACACAAGTTCCACTGAATTATGCCGTCACCTGTCCCGGTCTCTTTATATATTTGTGAATAAGGCCTCCTTTAGACAGGAAATCCTGGAAATATTTCAGTTTTGGATTTTGTTTCCTCTTCATAACAAGACATGCTGTTTTGTTCTCTGTTGCCGATGGTGGAGTCCTGCGGGTTTTTTTTTGTTTTTTTTTTTTGACAGTATATTCGAATATACTTAAGAAAATATGAACAACGAATACATCAACTGAATTTAAAAAAAAAAAACAACAACAAGAAAACAGAAAACGTAAAGTCGTTGTTGTTCGCTAATTACCAACCATATTTTTTTCCGTAAACTGAAGCTCCCGCGGAAAAAATGAAGAATCGATTCTCATAACGCCAAATGCGAGAATCGATCAAACCGGAACAAGTAACAGTTGTTTACCCTTGAGAGATATTTGAAGAATGCGCACACCACAGACTGCGCATAACTGGAAGCTTTAAGCCCCAAGTTTGAATGTTTAATCCCTAAAATCAACAATGTCGTCAGTGGTCTAAAATTGGCGGGGGTTGCAAACCTGCAGCCTGACAGACGGCTGCTGTTCTTTGATCCTTTGAACAAACACAAATTCTGTTTCCTCGTCTTTTCACCCCACCTTTCTCCAAGTGGAAAAAAAAAGTGGTCAAGATGGCCGCTTTCAGCCATGTTTGGAAAAACAATGATATCAAACCAAGAGTGCGCAGAAATTGTAAGTATGGGAAAACTGATTTTAAAAAAAACGAAAAATAAAAGAGTAAACAGAAACAAAATCAGGGAGGGAGATGGTCTTAAAAACAACATCAACTGGAATTTCATCAATATCAAAACCAGCCCAACAGCAGGAGAAACAGCCAGAAGAAGAGGGAGAAGAAAAAGAATGATTCAGAAGAAAAAGAAGAGGAAAAGAGGAAGAAGAAGAAAAAGAGGAAGAAGAAAGAGGAGAAGAAGAAAACGAAGAAGAAGAGGAAGAAGAAGAAGGAGGAGGAAAAGAAGAAGAAGAAAAAAAGCAGGAGAAGAAGGAGGAGAAGGAGGAAAAGAGGTAGAACAGAAAGAAGAAGAAGAAGAAGAAAAAGTAAAAACATAGCCACAGAACAACAAACAAAGAACAACATCGTGATACTGAAAATCATTGCTGAGAACAACAACAACAACAACAACAACAACAACAACAACAACAGCAGCAGCAGCAGCAACAGCAACAACAACAACAACAACAGCAACAACAACAAACAAGCAAATGAACCAACAATACAAATTGTCCAAGGATTCCAATATCACGGTCAATAAATGCATCAAGTTCTTGTGCCAACACTTTTATGAGACAGAAAAGAAAGCGTAATCATTTAGATAAAAATCCTATTTAAGAAGACTAGTCTGTCATCCTCTCTTTCAGATGCCCATCAATCGTTTTTCTTTTCAACAATTCACACTAGATGTTATTGTTTGCATGTTCGGTTTGATTTAATTTAATTTAATCTAATTTAATTTTATTTTATTTCATATCACTTTATTTCATTTGACTTTGTTTAACTTTACTTAAAAATGCTTTGTCTTGTTTTCTTTTCACTTATTTGTATTTCATATTATTTATTTTGCATTGTTTATTTTATTCTATTACGTTGATTTTACTCTATCTTATGTTATATTTTATTTTACCTTTTTACATTCTCTTTTTGTACTTTATTTTATTTAATTTGCTTTATTTTACTTATTTTACTTTATTCTATTTATTTGACCTGTAGTTTTATATTATCTCATTATTTTATATTAGTCTATTGTATTAGTTCGGTTCAGTTCAGTTCAGTTTAGTTTATTTTGTTCAGTTTAGCTCACTACAGTTCAGTTCAGGTCAGTTTACTTCAGCTCAAATCAGGTCAGATTTGCTCAGTTCAGTAGTTCAATTTAGTTCAGTCCAGTTTAATCTAGCCCAGTTCACATTAGTTTAGTTTAATAAAGTTTAGTTCATTTCATTGTGTTTGGTTTATTTATTTAAGTTTAGTTTTGTTTAATTCAGTTCAGTCCAGCCCAGTTTAGTTAAGCTTAGTTTAGTTTAATCTAGTTAATTCCCTCCTTTATTATATTTCATCTTAATTTGTTTAGTTCAGCTTTATTATTATTTTTTTAGTTTAGTTTAGTAAGTTGAATTTAGCTGACTGTAGTTTCGTGATATCTTCCGTCTTTGACATTATTCTTTTTCTTTCTAGCCTTTCCACTGTTCTTGACTACTTTACTTCTTCTTTTTATCTCCACCCCCCCCCCCCCAAATTCTACCCCCCCTCCCCCCTCTGAAAAGTTTCCTGCGTCATGTAAAGCTCCTTACGTGACTTCACGGAAAGCCAGAGATAAAGGGGAGTAAGCGCCTGACAAAGAAGAAAATCACCTGTCCGCCCTAACCACAGTGCAAAACAATTGTTTGAGCACCTTTTGTAGCAACTGCAGTTGCGGCTGGAGACAGACACTGCACGATATCGCACCTAGTTGAGGTGAGATAAGACTAGGCTAGTCATGGACAGACAGGTAGAGTAAATCCCTATAGCTTACTTCGGCGACATCGCTGGGAATATTGTCTGTCCGATAATGACGGCGATCGTTCTTCATTGCCAACGCTCAAAAATAAAACAAAAACAAAATAAAACAAAAACAAAAACAAATACAAGCACAAACAAACAAACAAACAAACAAATAAACAAACAAACCAAAACAGAAGAAAACAACAAACAGGCAAAACACGTACAAAGCAAAAGGGAAAAAAATGTGTTGACTTTTGTTTATACTTATATCTCGTCTTCTTAGAATAATACTGTTCTATCTTCACTATTTGTTTCAATGGAGCTACACCACTTAATCTTTTCTGTGATTGTCAAAATATCAAAGTAATTTAGTGTGCAATTTCTAAAAATTACATTTTATTAAAAGAACAAAGGGTTAATGACAGGAAGTTTCATATAAAACTTGAGACATACAAATTTTCAGTCTTCAATTTCTTAAAACTTGATGGAACAAAATTACAACCTTGTTCTTTTAAGGGAATGATTTATGTCGACGTTTATGCCCTTTGTTAAGGAAGTGGGGTGGACACAACACACTGCAGGATAGTGAGAACTACAATAACAATAATAACAGAACACACACACACACACACACACACACACACACATACACACACAAAAATTTACACGAGGGATGAGACAAAACAGCTCAGAGAATTAAAGTAGGCATCGATAAGCTATTCTGATGCGTCCATTTTTCATACTTCCCAGAAAACTACAGATTCTATGCTTTTTGTTTGTTGAAGTTATTGATTCAAACCATTGCTTTGGACAACAGTGGCTGTTCTCCTTGCCCTTTTTAGGTGGGATAGCTAAGGCTCAGGTAGGATTGAACCAGTGGAAAGTAACTTTGAAAATATTAAAATCTGAACGTCGCTTATTTTTTCTCCTTAGTCTTCATTTATTAATGGTGAGGTAAAGAAAAATAAAAAGTTTCACACTAACAACATAACAGCATCAACAGATTAAATTCAATAATTAAAAAAAAAGCTTATTTCATAAGTAAACCTCATTTCTGAAGAGATATTCGAACTGAGGGATTGCAAACGCTGGGGCATGTTTAAAACTACTCATAAACAAAACAACAACAACAACAACAACAACAACAAAAACCACACTGACTATAAAAAGAAAACCATAAAAAATTTTTTTAAAAATGTCCACCAACCATGTTTTATTTGTATGCCTCTTTCCAAATCTCCACAATATATTTGTCGCCAACAAGAAAAAGGATAAGTCATTTCATGAAATCAAAGCTCTCACTCATAGAGACGATAATGATGTGTGTGCATATTCAACATTCGATCAATAAGAGAGATGGCTGAAATTTAATGAAGAAAAAATGCTTAAAAGTGATTAATATATATTGAGATTGGCCTCGTATTGTCTCAAATACATGTTGAAATATAAATATAGTCCACGGTGAAGTACGTTGCGAAAGGGGCACGATGTGGTGGAAATAATTTAGAAGCTGTAATATTACTGGTGCAAGTTTATAATTATTTAGTTCTCCTGCATTCTGGAACCACAGGAGCCAAAGATGTTCTTAAATGTGTCATGATATTTGGTGTTGAACTTGAGATAGACGGCGATGTTGACCGTGGAGTTGACGGTCGTCATCCATGTTTGGAAACTAATACACATCTGATAGATACTGTGATATTCTCGACCATCTCGGAAGCCAGAAATGGCCAAGTTACAACCAAAGAAAACGACGACAGGAACATTACAGACGACAAAGATGGCGGAAACTAAATTGACAGATTGAATAGCTCGTAAGTCACGTGAACTGAACTCAGATTTGTCATTAAAAATAGATGCACTTGAATCAAGTTTATCGCCTTTTTTCTCTTGGGTCATCCTTTGGCGAAGTTTGGCAGATTGCTGAAGTTTGATTGTGAGTATGACCATACAGACACAGAGAATGGCCGGGGAGGCTAAAGGAAGAATGATCCTACTGACTACCTTATAGGTAGGCAATAAGAGATCCTTTAGTGGAGTCAGGTTAAGAAGGATCTGAGTTCTGTTGTAAGATCTACTGAAGCCAACCTTTAGACGCCGACTGGTTAAGTGAGGAGAGTAGTAAACTAAAGCTATGATATAGATGGCCACCACAATGATGGCTGCCCGTTTAGTGGTGAAAACGCTTTTAAATAAGAATGGGATTGCAACGCAAGCGCATTTTTGTACCGCCGTAAAGACGGTGATCATAATCGAAATATCATAGCATAAATAAGCATACCAGTACAATATATACGCCAGACTGTAGAGATTGAGATAGAAAATATAGCCCCCCACCGCCTGTAAAGTGATGCTTAAATGGACGATACACAAGAATAAGTTGTAGCCGAAGTCGGAGAGAGCCAGGGCGAAGAAGGTGACGGTGACGCTGTCAGAGAGTCCGATCTTATAGAAGATGACCACGTTGATGATGTTGGCGACCATACCGATTGCTGTGGTCCCAGGCAAGAGGAAAGCGTCCACTGTACGTTTGACTGTAGTGTAAGCGTCAGCGCGGACATAGAAATTAAGGCGGCTGGCGTCAGCTGTTGCAGTAGAAGAGGTAAGAGGGGCAGAGATATTCCACGGCTCCATTTGTGAGAATAGGGTCTGAGAACTTATGTTCATATTTGATGGTAGAAACCCTAGAGTTTTGTGTAAAATAGTAGAAATCGTCCTCAGATTAGTTTCTAACACAGAAAGGATAGAAGTATGAAAAGTATGATATATAATAAAGGACTTTAGCATAAAATAACATTTCCCGCTGTTTTTAGAGAGCTATTAAAGCAAAACCCTGTAAACTTTTTCACATTATTTTGTGCTTTTTTTTTTCTGGACATGGCAGTTATATGGACAAAATTTCATACCTGATATGAACCTTTTATTGATTTTGGATTGTGAAAATCTTAAATTTTGTCACGAAAATAACTCTTGGTGTAGCATTCTACATCTACTTAAGTACCACTCTTCTACTTTAAAAGGTGCGACAAAGAGATATGGAGGTTGTCTGTAGTGATTGAGTAGATCCTAATCCATCACGAGCCCAGAGTGTTTTACTGCGTCATGAATGATCATATACGATCATCCTCAATTATTATTGACCTCGAAACAAAAAAGATCCTTCTGTCTAATTTTGAGCAGGGTTTTCAGTTTCTCCATAAGATGCCTTAGCGTGATTAAGATCAAAATTGGAATACACACCGTTCCAAAAAAGGCCGAGCCCAGAACCAGTTATTGCGTAATCAGCAAATCGAATCCAGTAACTGAGCTCCCTAGTTGCAATATTATGTTCATATTGAGCGAATCTGATACTGACTAAATATTCAAACGTTTGCTCATGTTGGTGATATGGATAAATGATCAATTCTCAAACATCTCGATAATTTTACATGATTCAACGCTGTAGATCACAACATTCCATAGAGAAGACTGCAATTTACTTTTGATTGGATGTTATAGTTCTATTGAGGTCAAGTCCTATTTTTCCGAAGACGTAACAGTAAAAAACAAAACATGACCTTTATGGGATTAAATTTTGGGGTTCCCAAAACATCACTGCTGGAACTGATCTCGTATATAATTTATATTCTCCCTCTTTTTCTCTCTTCTGTCTCTCTCTCCTCTCTCTCTCCCCCCCCTCTCTCTCTCTCTCTCTCTCTCCCTCTTGGCAGCATATTACGGGTTGCAGCACATGTTCTGTGGCGATGGAGATACGTATATTAGAGAAGTAAACTCATCTGAAAAAAGTTGTAAGTCAGTGATTTATGTCAAAATATGTATCGGATGACGTTTAAATTTCACCAAATCAAACTTGTCAATGTTTATAATCCAACGTTTATGTTATGATAAGATGTTGATAATCTAATCTCACATATAACATAAACAAAAGGTAAATTTAATTTCTAAGAATGAAGGCATGTAAAGTATAATAGGTGCATTGTTTAGTGTACTATGCCATATACCGGTAAAATTTACAGAGCCTGCTTTTCGAATGAATCGTCTAAAAAATAATATATCATGATTATGATTATGATTATGTTTATGATTACTAATATCGTTACTGTTGTAGTTATTACTATTATTATCATTATCATTCTTGCACTAGTCTAAAATTAACTCATCTAACGCGAGGGTAATTTTTTTTTTCAGAACACACCGATCACCTTTTCTATTTATTTGAAGAACTGCTCCGATTTTCGATGTCAGTTCTTTTATTTAGGTCTCGTGTCGAAGATGGTAAGTGATAGTGCAATTCTCAATTATTTCTATTGAGCATGAGAATAGCCATAATAGATATGTGCATAAGTCTATGATACGGTCTGCATGACAGTGTATTTGGAAAACACTGTACATCCCTTTAGATGCACAGATAGAACCGCTGTAATTATTCGTGCAATTTTTTAAAGAGGCAAATTAATAAGCAGACCCGATTCTGTTTAAAAAGTCTCAACGCAAAAAAATCATTCAGTGGTGCGAGGTAATCATTCCAATTATTTTTAATGTTCTTCCGTTTAAGAGTGTTTTACTGTTCCATGGAATGATCTCATTAACAATGCAATTATTTGGTAGTTTCAGATAGGATAATTACCAAAGATTATCAAAGGCAGTCTAATATCGTCTTTATATGATAACGCTCAACAAATCTCAGAAACAGATTTTGACAGTTTTGTTCCTCCCTTATGTTTTTTTTTTTGGTTGGTAATGTTGACAATAGGTCAGACAGATCCAACGTTTATAACATTTTCCTGTATATACTGAGTTCCATGAGGCTAATTATATGACAAATAGTTAGGGATAATGACATTTAATGATGGGATCAATCAGGTACTTGTTGACACCAGACAGACAGATCGAGTTATCTGCGGTGAACGACCTCAGACGGAACATCTAAGAAGTTTCGTTAAGTTTTTAACTCTCTAAAGTCCTGTAAACGCTTTGAGATTTATAATGTTTAATTAACTTCAAAGTCACAACATGAATGTTATATCTGATAGAAATGAAATAGAATAGTAAGATGAAATTTTATTTGTTATCAAAAGGAAATTCCTTTCACAATTGATTAGACATAATAAACATGTGACAAACATTCACACTCACAAAGCCCATAGACTTAACTGTTAGGAATAGCGTGGCATCCGAGAGATCACACATTTTTAATGCTATGCTAAAGTTATTATATTTCTAATCTTGATTTTGTTCTGATTTCTGCAAGTTCAATCATATGGTTTCACCTCAAGGCCTCTGTGACCCATTCATTGAATACAATGAGATCGGACGGTCAAATGACCAAGGGATTATCGCTCACAGGTTGATTTGTGTACATGCTGTGCACATAGCAGGCAGTTCTTGACCAATGGTGAGCATTCAGACATGCCTACACCATAGAGCACCATAGACATAATATGGCCTACACCATTTAAATAAACAAACGTGTGAGCGATGTTCTCCGGTCGTGTAACCGACCTCGAAATACCTCATGAGGCTCGAATTTGGAGGGTTAATAATCTTTATTGCCATAGTCGGATTTAGCGCACCACTACAAGCAGACAACAAAAAAGCGCTTGAAAGAATCGCACGGAAACACTCGATCAACGATATTGACTAGATCTATAACAGGAAGATGATAGCTCGAGGATTCTTTGTACAGAAATATTTGAATGCTTAAATTGACAAACTAATTTTAGAGCTGTTGAGTAGTTTCTTTGTTTATTACGTAATTGAAAAACAAGCTGAGGAAGGTACAGGAAGTCCCAGCCGGGGGTGGGGGGTGGGAGGGAGGGGGGGGGGTGGGAGTAATATTAGATTAATCTTATTATCAGAAAACAGTTTTTGAAATTCATTTATTATCATGCATCATCCACCATCACTTCATTTTTTTTTCTCCCTGCATCTCAGCCACTGTTCCAACAAAGTTGCTCATGTGTTGATGAGCTGTAACTCTATACTTACTCAGTATAATGCAGTCAGAAATACTTGAAGGAAAAAAAATGCCGAAAAATTAGGAACGACCAGAGGATCTTTACGAATACGAAACCAGTTTTCCCAAGAGGATGGTTGTTGGGAAACAAATACCTGTCATCTGAGCGATATGGCTCACTCAGGACTGTATGCGCTACTTGACTCAGCCTATTGGTTACAATTCCATTATTTTTGTTGCTATTATTTTGCTGCTGCTGTTTTACACGTATATTTGTGATGATTCTAGCTCCTCGATAATGTTGCTGTTTTTTCTTGTAAAATTACTTTACAATGATCTGAACTGAGTAAACAGTAGAAGTAAAAGTACAAACAAAACAACAACAACATCAACAACAAAAACAATGAAGACAAACAAAACAACAACAACAACAACAAATAATAAAAGCCAAGAATTTTCACAAATTATTTAGATCAAGCAACAGCACATAGCTAAGGGCTACACACACACACACAAAACACACACACACACACACACACACACACAAAATCTGTTAATAATGTGGAAGCTAACGAAAGCAAACGTTGGCAAAGGTCTCTTGGGGGAAAAAAGAATGGGTGCGAATGAAGCAGGACTAGTAACAAATATACAATACCAACAAAATGACAGAACCCATTGAATAGGCCTACCATGTTCCTTCAAGATTCATTTACTGTCTCCGGGGATTGGTTACATTTCCTATGGCAACATAACTTCGGCGTCAGATGCTATCAAAAGGGGAAATGAGATCAGTAGGACACCAGACGTATCTGAAGATCAGATGCAACCAGGGCAATAGATAGATTATTTCATGTCATGAGTGAACTTTCATGCGATAGGTCAGTTTTAGTACAAGTGAGAATTTGTAATGATCCAGATTATGAAACCAGACTAAACAGAAATTAGCCGTGGCTGGAGGCTTTGCCACGTGGAAAATGAAATAAGCTTATAAACGATGGCAGACAATACCGGAACTTTTCAATTGAAATGCAGGGAAAGTCATCAAATTTTTAAAAATATAAATTAATAAAATCAAAATGCCCTCTCTTAAAGACCGTTAAATATTGTTAATTACTGTTAAGTAGCAGTACTTAGCTGTACAATAATGAACCATTATGGAGACGCGACACGACGACATCAGGCGAGCGGAGAAATCACGTTTTTCAACAGTATTGTTGTATGTTTAACGCATTTTTTTTTCTTCACAGTAGCCTTCTATATGATTCTAAAAATGCATATCAGAGTTAAATTTGCTTAAATAGATTGAATAAAAGTCCAAAAATTGTAATTTAGTGGCATGACCTAATAAGGATTTACTCACTAAATTCAGCTGCATCAGGAAAATTCAGTGGACGAAATTCACTTCAAAGCTAAAGTGAAAGCAGAGATTGGTGTTTTGAGGTCGGTTGATGTGAATGAATCTGGCCAGTTTTCATATTGTCCTAATTCACTCACACAGGCAATAGGAGCCACAAAATGGTCATGTGCAATGGGAGATCGTTGTGCCCAGCCCTAATACTTCCCTTTGCTAGACATAACAGATGTTGAGCAAGCAGTGTAGAGAGGAAACCAAATTCCCCTTTTCTTCATATCATTCGAAATACTGATTACCAAAAAAAAAAAAAAAAATGGACAAAATTACAGCAATAAGGAGAAAACATTCCCTTAATACTATATTTTTGGGGGGAATTTTTCATGGGTTATGTTTCAAACAAATGGCACAAAAGTGATTTTTTTTTTCGTCTTTACACTGCTTGTTCAACACCTCCTTTGTCTGACAAAGGGAAGTAATAAAGCTAGGTGCAGCGATCTCCCACTCACGGCAGTGAGAGGATTAAAGAGATAAATGATTGCCAAGAACTTTCTCACGATCATTTTTTTGTCTCCTGGGAGTCATTATTTTGTTGAAGATAGTGAACTCATTGGGACATAATGGATTAACTGACATGGGTTATTATTGCTATTTATTATAAGCATTATAGTTTTGCTGTTACTGATTTTGTTGAATTATTATTAATATCATTATTATTGGTATTATTATTATTATATCGTTGTTTTTTGTTGTTATTGTATTATTATTGGTGTCATTATTAATAGTTATTTTGTTGTTTGTAGTTGTTGTTGTTATAAGCTTATTGCTACGATCACTGTTGTTATTCTTAATATTATAATGTTGGTAATAATAATTTTAGCACCACAAAACAAATAAATAAATAATGAATAATTAAATAAAAAATAAACAAATACCTTTAAAAAATGAAAAATAAAATAAAAAAACCCCTAACTCTTGAACAATCATCCACAATTTTCGAACAGAGAACTGTGGACTCTCTAAAACGATATTTGCTGATGCTTGTGTCCCTGATGGTCTTGCTTTTGCACCAGGGGAATAAACAATAATATCTATCTATCTATCTATCTATCTATCTATCTATCTATCTATCTATCTATCTATCTATCTATCTATCTATC
>JBCEWB011012469.1:0-14985 GCA_039654565.1 Peronia peronii | reverse complement strand
TTTTTTTTTTTTTTTTTGTCTTTACCCCCCCCCCCCCCCCCCCCCCCCAAATGTGATGCTAAAGAGTTTATTCAAACTAATAAGTGTCATTTGTAACGCATTGGGAGAGAATCCCTATCTAGAGCTTCATGTCTCGGTTCACTCTTTTGTCATACATACTTTCAGAAGTCAGCCCATTTAAATAAGATTTCACACATCAACAGGTAATTGTTGCAGGTGTTGTTGATCATTTCTATGAAATTTTGTGCAGTTGGTCTCTGTCATTGATTACATAAATGGAAATGTGTAGCGGGGAAAAGGGAATGTTTTTGTTGAGAATTAGTGGACCTAATGTTGAAAAACTATCTTTTATCATATATTATTAATATTATTATGATTAATGTAGAAATTTGTAATGGGGAAAGAGAATACCTTGCAGGGGCTGATGAGCTTGTGCACATTTCATGTGGATGTGGGAGAAAAGCTTTTCATGGCTGGTGATCTTATGCTGAAAAGTCCTTTGGCTCTTGTCATATGATTCTGAGAGCTGGGGATTTCTCTGTCCCAGTGACAGGAAACTGTCATATCTTTAATTAGGAAATATAATTAAGGGGTGGTTGTAAAAATCATCCTACATCTTTGAATGATAGTTATTACTTAGTACACACTTGGAAATGCATGCACAAAGGAAATGTTATATCATCATCAATTATCTTTTTAGATCATCTACTTATGTGTTTCTGATAACAGTGTATTTGAGATAAATGAACACAGAGAATGGATATATATTAGTTATGTTCATGTAGTCTCTCAGCTGTTGTGGCTCTCTCATGTATGTCGTCATTAACATACTGACATAAATGAAAGTGTTCATGAATCACAGTTAATCTGAAAATTGATGCTTGTAATTAATGCAGGAATTCCTGTACCGACATGTAATACAGATGTGCCAAACATTGATCTTTGGATCTGAGAATTCATATATGACCCAGAATACTCCACAAGACTAACCACAAGCAGGTGAAAAAGAAGAGGTGTTTTATGGAGAATAGTATACCAGTAATGCTGTGTTACTACATGACTAAATACCAAATGCTTTTCTAGTCTTTAACTGTTATGTTTCATATCATATAGCAAGATGCTTATGATGACTTCATTGAACCAAACAGCATAGAGCTGGGGTTTGTCAAAGAATTTTGAGCCAGAGAAGAGGCATTTTCTATGGTTTATTCATTTTTTCTCCTTGTTTTATCACTGACTTATACTGATTTAAAAAATGATGTGAAATTATTCTCCTACTTATCCATGAATGCACATTGCAAAAAAATTTCAGTAACAATCAACAGATCTGAAAAAACTGTAGTTTACACACAGCCTACCAGTTCTTCGTAGGTAAGAAATGATGAGATTGTTTTTTTGTTATTGTTGTTTTTTTTTTGTATTTTTCTGATTTGTTAACACTTAGCAGTTTGAGAGAATGGTCAACCTGAACCACAAACAAACTTATAAAAAAAGGTGATAAGCTAATAAGTGTGATATGAAACAACATAGATTCTGAGTGTTGACAAAGATGTAGTTACCTTTGGTTTTCTAACCAGTTCTAGAGATTTAATCTTACCCGTATGCGCAAGGTTATTTTTTTTTTTTACTCTTTTCTTTTTAACCTTTTTTTTTTTTTTAAGTTTGTGGAACATGATTCTTATTACCCACCTCATACAATCTGTAGGTATGTTAGTAATCAAAATGATTATATCCCATATTTTGCAGAGATTATTGTTTTGATTTGTTTTTTCTGTTCATATATTTTCATTCCTTGTATAAGGTCCCAATAACAAAATGGGTGCCCTCTGAAAAATCTTCAGCTTCAAACTCTTCGGTTTCAAACAAGACAAATTGATATGCACAGCTTGTTTGAGAATATCTACAATATCTACCAGTCATTTAGCTATAGAGAAAATGGATGGCATTGATGTGTGCATAGAATTGACAAAATAGAAATAAATGTAAAAAAAAATACAGCTATGAAAGATGATTTTTAAACTTGTGTGTTAAAAGTTTTGATCTATAAAACATGACACAGCACAGAAAATTGTTAAGATTTATAACTCCGTCGGTGAATAATGTTTTTTTTTAATTTTTATTTTATGTGAAATTGTCTACCCATTGCACACCTTGACAAGTTGTTGCATGAATCTTGCACATCTTTAAATTATGTAACTTTAGTTTTAAAAATATACATGTATACATGTAAATTCATGTTGTATTTGTATAGCCAGTACATTTGACTTTCATTATAACTGTTTACGTTACTAAGCTCACACATTAGGGTTACATTGTATATGCTTTGATAATCAACAATTATATTATTTGCCAGCTATTCAGTAACCAGTCATGGCTGTTTTGGTCTCTGCAGAGAGCTTAAACCAGTGTGCTGTTGGTCTAAACAGACTTGATTGAATGCTCCATTGTTTTATTACCATTTTAAACAGTTATCATACAGACAGAACTGTTGATTTATACATGTATAGTGATTCTATTTTGCCATCTTGGCATGTTAATCATTGAGGAATGGATGTCATTCAAAGTTAAGTTTTTGTTTTGATGGTGGGATGTGGTGTTAGGGCGATGAAATAGGCTTCACTAAGGAGTAACAGGCTTGATTAAGAAGTAACTTGATAAATGATCGTCTCTATGTAGGCGAGCAAAATCATGGACTGTCTTACATTACATTGTTTTGCACACAGTGAAGTTGCATGTATCATGGCTTGCCTTCTGTTCAAATATCATACCGTAGTTAGGACATGCTTTCAAAGATACGTTTCTGGGTTATTGCTTGTACATGTATAGCCTTTATCAGTGGGAGTTAACTACAATGTTTGCGTCTAGAGGTTATGAGGAATTGTGTCATGGATTGAAGTCATTGATATATATTTATTGATTAAGCTGTAGCATTTGCCTGTGCCAGTGCTATTGTTGTGGTTGCTGTTATTGTAGCAGTGTATTGTTGAAATTAACATTATTTTATTCTTTTCTCCATGGTAACCTAAACTACACAGTTCCATTGAGTTCAAACTGAACTGTATATTTCGGCTTTCAGCCAGAATTAAGAAGGGTAACGAATATATTTATTATGCTTGAATAACCTGTAGTACCTTTATTTCAGCTCTTCTTTTTTTCCCCCTAGTGTAATTTATTAGTAGCCGATATTATAAGTGAAGAAGAATCACGAGAACAAATGTTTTCTGTCTGAGTGTAATGCTCACAAATGGGAGTTTTGGATGATTGTTGGTCTGTTTTAAGATCAAGAATATATCACCTAGACAGGTCAGGGTTGATTTTCTTATCGAAATGAGTTAGGAATAGGAGATGAAGAGATTGTAGAAAGCCATATCCCTTTGAATTACTGTATGTGCATATAGTTTGAATGCAACGGTATTTGCAGACACTAAATTGCTGGTTTGGTCCTTTAATTTTGTTATTGTTATTATTATTATTATTATTATTATATTTGTAGAATTATGACAAAATAAGGAGTGCAGGGTCAGTTTTGTAAATATAGCAGGATACATAACAATATCAACAAATAAAAGTATAAAGAAGAACAAACCAAAAATAGTAAAATATTGACGCAGTACCAGTTGCTTTTCCACTCCTCAATGGAATAATTTCCCTTAACTATAGACCACTTTCCACCATGTTATGTCAGTTTCATCTCTCATTTGATCAGTTTCTTGCATTTCACCTCCATTTAATAGGCACCAACTTCACTAAAATAGCCAGTCATTGTGCTTCTCTCAGTGGTTGCTTCTTAATTCTTTATCGGTAGAGTGTGGCGTTTCTCAAGCTTTTTAACTTCAACAAGACCGCATCGCTTTTAGAACACACTCGTCTAAAGGCAAACAGGTATTAATTTAAAGGCTACTGTGCTCTGCTTTAATGTTCTACCTATATATACAGTTCGTTTTACTAGCTTGTGGATGCCACAGTAACACAGTTTTTAAACTGCCGTATGGTACATCTAAAGATAGGCAAAGAGCGGACGTATCCTTCGTATTGCTGCTCACCAGAAATGCTGGGCAGGTGAAGTTTCACTTCATTGATGAAATACCGGTATCGGTCATTACTTTTGCTTTCGTTCGTCAATAACTTGGGACATTTTGGAACATTTAAATAATTATAATGCGTATTTAAGCGAACATAGCGCTTGCCATAATATCTCTTTCTTTTTTTTAAATTTACTGCATATAAGTCTATTATTATTATTATTATTTTTTTAGTTCCTTGTTTCAAGCAGTTAACATTGTATATTCAAAAAAGTTCGTTTAGCATACATTCTGTTTTCAAAATCCTTTCTACCTTATCAGGACATTAATTTAAAAAAATTTTCTTTACCCAAAGCAGCAGTTGCCATCATTGTCATTTACATGCAATATTATACAGTCAGCTTGTTCCTTGCGCTTCCGTTATTTTCAAAATTATGTGAATTCAAATGAGTGACGTATATATCTGTAAAAAAAATAGTTTAATGTTAGTTCATAATTGTACTGTAATCGTCGATACAGTGATTAGCCCCACCCATTTTCAGGGCTAACATAGTCTCACTGCCGGTTTGAGATCCTCTGTGTCGTCACAGTTGCGTCATGGCCTAGTATACTCATTACAATACTCTAACTACGTTTAAATAAATAAATGGAAATCGGTATAATTTCAGGTTTAGGAAGCACAGATCTAATGTATCCAATTGATTCAAAATAAAGAAGGGGGGGGGGAAAAAAGGAAAGTATACTGTAAGTATAATGTACAATTGCATTCCTTGTATACCTATTTCAAGCTTTAAGTGAAGTATGATTGTTTCAAATCATTGGCTATATATAATTTTTTTTTTTTTTCTTAATTGTTTATTTGATTCCCTCCCTGGTTTTACCTCATCTTTCTGACAGGAAGCTCTCTTTGTTAATAGTTTCATGTTTTATTGTTTTTTGTTTTTTTTTTAAATCATTGAACTGTGTGGTTATCTGTTTTTATTTTTTTCTTGCAGTCTTCTCCAGTCATTTTCTTTTCTTTTCAAGATTTCATTACACATCTGTACTGTTTTTATTAACCTTTTCGGTTAATTCTATCCCAAAAAGTATATGCATTTACATTTATGCTTGTGTATTAAAAGTTAATATTAAACATTAACGTTTTCAATACTTACACAAGGCTTTGTTGATTTTTCCTTTATTTCAATTTTTTAAAAATAATTAATTTATCTTTTAAAGCAAAGGGTGACGTTTTGCTGTATATGTACATGTATATAAATCTTAATTTACACATACACATACATGTATGTATACAATACATGAATGTGAAAATGATAAAAGGCTTGGTAATGAGAAAATTAAAGGAGGAGGGACTGGGATTAAAAACTTTGGGTAAAGACAAAAGGGCAAGGGAGAGAGACGTGTGTGGTTTCTCTTTATCATTTAGGCTACTACTAGATTGTACAATATTAATAGTCCTTACGAAATTATTTTTGGTGGATAAAAAGAGCTTAATTTCACCCTATCTTTGTCTTATCTTTCTTACTACCGACACGTCCTCTCTCAAGAAATAATTGGTCATAATGAAGACCAGTGATGTGAAACACATATTTTGCCGAGAGGTTTTTGACACACTTTTCAATATTTATACAAAGAATAGTGTATACGTGTCATAACATTGTGCAAACTTATATCTAACTTATTATTCTTGAAACCACTTTGCGGAAATCGGCACCGGAACGTGAAACATGCTGTATACCGTTTAGAATAAACACATTTAAAACATTTCACGGGGCATGTTGGTGTATATATATGTTTTAATTATGTTTTGTAACTCTGAAAATCGCCTACACATCTTGATCAATCCTAGTAATAAAATACCTGTAAAATAGTTATACCAAACTGATTTTAATGTAATACATGAATTATTTATTTGTAGTGCTGATTCGTTGTTTTGAAAAGCCCCCTCCCCCCAACAAAAAAAAAAAGTAAAAACCAAATATATGAGAAACAAACAAACAAAACAAAACAAAAATATCACGAAGTGTGAGATTGTGGAAGCGGAGAATGAACATGTAATACCCGGATAGCTAATTACCATATTAGCCATGATAGATCTACTACAATATTTCCTTACGTCATGACGCATTTGTCCTGAGTAGCAAATTGCATGCACTCAAAATTTTAACACGATATTGATCTTTATGTTAGTGTATTACATCTTTTCGTCCATCCTAGACGTATACCTTGCATTAGATTGCATGATTCCATAAGGTGTCAAAACCATGGGAATGAGTAGATTTCCCGTTGATTTCCACAGCATGCTGAGGATTTTCAGATAATGAATATCGACGTTAAGATCTCATTAGATATCTCTCAGAACAGGTGAAACCTTTGCTCTTCATCAGGTAGGCTTACATTGTAATTTGCATAGCATATTATTGGCTATAACGCAGGTCTGTTTTCTGTAGCATTAATTCAAAGAAGGAAAGAAAGAATGAGAACAAATTTCAATGTTCTCGTCAGAATTGTCTTCGACAAAAGAGATGTTTTTTCAAGTTGTTCTTATTATTATTGACGTTAAGATCTTATTCGATATTCATCTGGACCGGTGAAATATTTGCCTTTCATCACATAGGCTACATCACAACTAACATAACATATTTTAATTGTATCGGTCGTCTGAGCTCTGCAATATAAATACAAAGAAGAAAAGAGTGAATGAAAATAACTTCTATGTTCTCGTCAGAGTTATCTTCGAGAGAAGAGATTTTTCTTTTTTTTTTTTTTTTTTCGAAGTCTTTATTATCAGACAATGCAATTAATGCAAAATTATTTTATCTTGAATAATTAAAGATCACAGGACCCAAGTGCTCGCCATTTTGAGAGAAATTATCTCGAATAGTAACATTTTCTTCTTTTTATGAGGACATGTGCTGTTCTGATTACTCCAATTTTACATTTTAGAATGTTTGGATTCTTGCACAGGTAGTCTTGTGTGCATTGCTAGACAGAATATTGCTGCATAATCACACACACACACGCGTGCATGAACGGACAAAGTTAGATGTAGCTATAGCAAGCATACTGGTCAGCTGTCGATTACCTGTATTGGTCAGTGCAGTGAATTTCAGCCACCGTACTGTTAACGTGAACCTATCCTTCTGGGCTTCTTTGCTTTTCTCATACGCTACATCCCTTGAGATAGAACACCAACAGTTGGATTATGATATTAATTATTGTTTGACTTCTCTTACTACATAAATTATTATTTCAAAAGCTTACTACAGTAAAAAATAATAATAATAATGAATATATAAATAAAAAAAGATATTTTAATTAGCAATGGATAAAATAATATCAATGTATTCAAATAGAGAGTTAATTAACGTTTGTGGGAAAGAAAGAAAGTATGTAAAAATTATTTACTCCAGTTCTTTAGTGCTAACATATCCGCATTCAAAGTTAACTACTGGGACTCCGTTGGTGAATAAAATCCGATTCTCGCTACACCACTTTGATATTCAACTTATTTCACCCAACGACGAGAATATATAATCTTTTACATAAATTTTATATAATAAAACATAACCAGAAGAACACTAACAAACTAAGTGAGAGAAAGAGAGAGAGAGAAACAACCCAAATGAGAACGAGAGAAAGAAAAAAAACTGAGGGGGAAAAAAGGAAATTAAAAAGAAAGAGGAGAAAATTAACACAAAGCTTTAAATTCCGCACCCACCTGAGTGATTAATTTTATTTATTGATTTATCGATCTCACACAGGATACGCGGCTTGTCGAATGCACACAGCATAGTGTGGCGAATGGTAGAGATAACGACATTTAGTTCATACATAACCGATTTCTAATCCTGGCTGAATTAATATAATACAACTATTGGACTTACATCAAGAAAGGCGTACCCCACAATTTTTCAGAAATCGACTTTTTGCGATACATAGCTCCTCTCGTCCATGGTCACCACATGATATACCTTTACCCCGGTGCCAAGGGCAGATTAGCCATGAAGCAGACGAAGCACCAGTGCGAAAGGGGGCAACCACAAAGTTGGAAAAAAAAAAAAGAAAGAAAAAAAAAAGAATAAAGATTTGTAAACAAACATTTAAAAAAAAAAAAAAAAGATAAAACTAGTGCAATTGATTATAATGTTCTGTTTCTTGATCATAGGGCAACTTAGGGTTATCTTCCCAGGTGCACTACAAGGAGTACTGGTGACGTAGCGCACTCTGACCCCTCTGGGTCAGTAAGATCATTAACGCTATTACTGTTGGAGAATATTTTCGACTGACCTCTGTGCGTCAGATACATGTAATATGATGTGTGCGATACCCTGGGAAATCTAAGTCCACTGCACTAATAGGATGTCTTACAGCTTCAATGATCATTTTTGTATAAAAAGGTTTTAAAGTTGTCTCTTATTTATCAATTTGTCGATTTTTTTTTTTTTTTGGTCCTGATTTGAACGAGGTGCAGTGTCAAAGCATGCGTTTAGAAGTAAAATGATGGAACCCACGTTCAGTTGTCATGACAGGTCATTTCATTTATCCTCTCTGTCCCTTTTAAATCTCAGCCCATCAAAAATGAAAAGCGTCAAAAAAATGAAGTGTGTTTAGTTGAATGGTGAGCAAGTGAGAAAACGTGCAAAGAGAATGGGCAAAAGAATATGTCTGTCGTAGATCTAGTCAAGCCAGGATAGTTGACAGATTTTCTTTTTACAAACTGCTGAGAAAGATAATCCAAATCAAAAACAGTATCAGTCCTCAGACTCAGCAAGTGTGTGTTTTTTTTTTTGTTTTTTTTTTCACATGAAGGATTTTTAAAAAATGAATGCTTCGAGCACTGCATCTAAATATAGATCTAGATGTAGATCTTATGATTTATGGGACTATTGACGTTACAATAGAGCGTAACTAAATGAGAAAATATTGATTAATGTATACACGCTCCTAATTTGTGAATGGTGGTTATCTCCATGACTGATGGAAAGATCCTGCACGTTTTGTTTATCCAAAGATTGATAAACAGAAGGATAAGAGTAATAGACTTTCTTTCCGAGTCACTTTATTGTACAATCTATCTAGACCTAGTCTAGATAAATTTCCAAGTGAATTTCTTTTCTTGTCGGAAATAGGAGAATTCTAAAACCAAGGAGGTGACCAAAATAAAAATGTGCGCGCGTGCGTATGGCTGTGTGTGTGTGAGTATGTGTATGTCTGATGTGTGTGTGTGCGCACGCTCGTGTGTTTAGCCGAACATGAGAACTATAAAAACGTTCTCTGTGCGTATCTAAATTATTTTATGTTATTTTTCCATTTAGCTCCTCCTCCCTCCCCCTTTGTTTTATTCTGCCACACAACTGGTCTTGTAGCCTTTACGTACATACATGTATCTGTTACAGATATCTGTTTGTAAGTAATTAGTCGGCTTCATTTTATATGTTAACGTAATAATTATTGTTTTCATGATTATTTCATACCTCTTAATCGCTAGTAATTGTAGATTTTACTTTCAATGTAATGATTCACATCGCTGTGCTGCGCGAAAATGTATTTTTAGTAACATCTAACACCTTAAGATGGAAGATCTTGGCGCCCTGAGAGTAATAGTAACCTTAACAATGTTATTATAATTATTGTTATTATTATTGTCATCATCATTTTCATAATCATCTTCATGATCATTTTATATAGATCTAATTGCTATTTTAAGACATAGACTGCCGGCTGGTAGTTAGCTATTTTAAGATACCAACAATAATAACGAGAATCAATGGGAAATTCACAAATTGATTCCGTTTGATTCCGCCTGCCTCTTCGTCGGGGCAACAAGAAAAAAAAAATACTCCTCGTCATCCTCAGTATTACAGAAAAGAAAGTATGCTTTGACGTTTTGATGATTCGAGTTATCAGATCATTTCAGATAGTTGCATAATACAACCCATAAACAATAATGGACTATGGTATTTAGAAATTTCAATGAAGAAACTTGCAATACACAGTACGGGTATTTTCGCACAAAAGAAGCCGCTATTAATTTGTTGGTGTGTATTCAGATTAAGAACCCCCTTTACGACTTCACGGGTTTCTTCAACCAACCATTTAGAATTCCAAAAACCTCGTGGGCCACAGTGTTGACCTTTTCGGAAAGACGGTGCTACAGTCATGCCTTGTAATATTAGATCATTTTGTTATTGTCCTGAAAAACTACATTTTGAAGTAAAAGAAGCTATAATGTGAAGAAAAGAGATCATCAAGGGTTTTTTTTTTGTTTTGGTTGTTTTTTTTTTCTCCTATAAAATTTGGGTTTTGTGGCTTACGGGTTTCTTGAACTAGAGAGAGAAACTAGACTGCACTACACGAAAGGCACTGTCACGTCATAACTGGGTCTGAACTGGAAAGGTTGTACAAATATGGACATCAAGGAGTTGTAGCACGGGTGCAACCTGTTAATCCAGTCTCTGTTGCCAAAATAAAGTTCCGATTTTTTTTTTCTGCATTCATTGATTCAGGCTGCCATTTTTGGTTGCGCCGATATCAATTGCCGGCTTCACAATGGGGTCTGTGACAAAAAGAAAAAAAAAAAAAAAAAAAGAAAGTTATGGGAATGATCAATTTTTCAATATTCAATGCCTGCCTATTCATGTCAGACCGATGTTTTGTGACAGGCTGGAAAAACTTGTGTTCGCCCCTCCCCCTTCACCCAGTTCTATCCTTCTCGCCCAGATTCCTCGGAATGAAATTAATGAAGAAAAAAAATAATAATCATCATCCTCATGGTACAGGTACACGTGAGTCGATGAACGTGGCTTGTTGAACGGAGCCTCTAGTTTTTTCAAAGAGTCTTTAATGATGTAAAAAAAAAAAGTCCCAAGAACATGTTTTGATGTGAAATCTATAATCCTGACAAAAATCTTAAAGTGCAGTCTTTGGTTTAGAATAGAGATACATCACTGGTGATAGCAGAATATATTCATTAAATTAAGGAATGACATTGTCGCCACAGATGCTTAGAATAACCGATAGCTCTCGAGCCAGTTCATGTGGTGGGGTTATTTTGTGCTTGAAAACAACACTAGTTTCTTTTGTTCCGTTCCATTCAGCTCTTAATCTCAGGCTTCGTATTCAAATTTTATTCATGATTAGGCACAGTCTGCATGTGGGGCTTGAATGATCACAGCCAATCTCTGTTCCCCTTGGCAGTTTCTTTTAAGGAAGATTTCTTCTGAACTCCTGCTAGCCTCAGTAGTAAGACAAGGACACCGGTACTTGATTATTGTACAGTTGTAGTCACTTCGACGGTCTCTGTCCAATTTAACTTGGAGATGCAGTGCAATCACACAACAACCTCTATCTGCTTATGCAAGGTTGGCGTTGTCTTGTGTGTGTGTGTGTTTGTGTATTAAATTGTTGTGTTTAGGCATGTATTTGTAGGTATAATGTGTATATATGTACTGGCATGTGTGTCGAATCTGAACACTGTTACTCACAAGAGGGGACAATAACCGTTATTCTACAGCATCATGATTGATCGACAGGTAAACATATTATTGGGTGACGGTTTTACATCTTTTAAAGATCTTCTGTGAGAACCCAGACTACACGCATGCACAAACGCACGCACGCATTCTTAATATTGGCTGCCATATCGAAGATCACAAAATCCCAGTGTATTTCATAACTAGGGGTCTTTTGTTCTTTTCCAGTTCAGTAGTGTTTGATACATGAAGTTACCCTTATAAATATACATTTGAAACATACCGATTACATACTAGAACAACGCACCTCAAACTTTCAGAAATCACCATTGCATGCCTTAGTGCTAACAGAAAGATAATCTGTTTGAGTTTGACAGGTTGATAAGAAAAACAAAAATTAAGTTGATATCGAATAGGCCTACCCATTTGGTGCTGATCTTAATATGAAATAGGTTAACGATCAATATTGACCGTATGTTAAAATCAATTACTCTTGGCAGTTTGATTTGTCACTTGTCGGTGAACTGTGAATTTTGAAGTTGATGCAAAGGTTCTATAGTTCTATATGGGGACTGTGACAAGTATGCTGAAGAATATCAATTCTTTTGTTTAGGGGGTAGAGAGAGGGTACTTGGGCCTGTGCCAATATGTGTTCGGGAATAAAATGTGATAAAATGATGACCCAGTAGGTTATAACAACTTAAACGTGGCTTCATACTGCACCTTAACCTATTAAAAATAAAACTTTCACGAATTTCAAAACGATATTTATGGTTAGAAGTTTAAGACCCACTTTGCACTCTTCGTTTTTTAATGTAAATATTCTATAGATCCGATCATATCTTTTTTTTTTTTTTTTTTTTAGTAAAAGCTCTTATTTTTTATACACATTTTGTAGAAGTATTCTTTTTTATGTGAAATAAAAAAGAATGAAAGCTTTTCTTTTTAACGACATTAAAAAAATATATGAATGAATAAATTTAAAGAATCGAAATCCCGATACGACATCCAGCACAAACACCTCTTATTTAAAGCAGAGCATTGAAACCAGTGCCACAATCTATCAATAGATTTTATCGGCTATCAATCGATCTTATCGAGCTTGATCTATTGCCTGGCACGCAAAAATATTGAATAAATTTCAATGCAGCAAAACGTCATCACTATAGGTGCAGAGCTTGCAATCTTGTTTTTAAATTCAACTATCACTGAGCCATATGTAAGCCACTATTGGCATGTATACACCAGCACTTACAATGAGCCTATTCAATACCCGTTTTGATTGGCACGTAATATATTTCAAGAGGCCCAGAAAAAAGCGATTTAAAAAAAGCCATCTCTCAATAGTCTTCGTTACTGTTTCGTAACGAAATAAATCAAACTAATAAAATAAATTTTTAAAAAATAAAACATAGAACATAAAATTAAATTAAATCAAATTAAATTAAGTTAAATGACCGTGAGTGAAATAAAACAAGTAAACTATATCCAATATAAAATTAAAAAAAAAAAAGAGAAAACAAAAATAAATTAAAGAAACCTAGACCTACAATGCACATAAACCTCGGATATCTGCTGAGGGGTTAACACGACAAACCGTGTAATGTTTACGATATACAGTATGACAAACAAAGAGACGACAGGCTGATCGACATATAGGCAGTCGGGGAGATAGATAGATAAACAGACAGATAAACAGACAGACATATAAACAGAAAGATAAATGAACTGATGGATGGATGGATGGATGGATGGATGGATGGATGGATGGATGGATGGATGATGGGTTGACGGAAGGATGGATGGATGGATGGACGGATAGACAGACGTACAAATACACGACAGAAAACAGAGGATTGATAAACTGACAAACAGACAGATAGACAGGCATGCAGGCAGGCAGACAGACAGGCATGTACTTAGGTAGGTGAGTAGATTGGCAGCTGGATAGTTAGGTAGGTACATAAATAGGCAGGCGAATGAATAGATAGATAGACTGACAGACAAACAGACATAGAGATACTGACAGACAGACCCACTGACGGACAAACAGACAGTCAGACAGGCAAATAGACTGACAAAGAAATAAACATAAATATAAAGATAAAGGGACAGACAGGCAGGGAGACAGACAGACAGGGAGTGGCAAACAAATAGATATACAGATAGCTAGACAGATAGCTAGATAGATAGATAGACAGATAGGTAGATAGGTAGTTAGGTAGGTAACTACGTAGGTAGGTAAGTAGGTAGGTAGGTAGGCAGGTAGGTAGGTAAGCAGACAGACAGACAGATAGACAGACAGATAGATAGATTTTTGTACGCTCTACAGTACTTTTGCGACTAATACTAGATAATGTGCTTTATATTAAATGGGCTGGAATCTCTTGCACCGTTTGAAAAGAATCTGTGTTACTTGGCTTACTTTATGAATAAGATTTCGATCAATAGACAGAGGCGCGAGGAGGCAAACAAATTTATTCAGATAGGAACCTGACACAGTGGATTACATTGCACGGAGAACCCAGAATCAAAGCACCGTTATGATTCAATAACGAGGCGCCGTTTGTAAGCCAGGATATTTTGTTTACAGGCACCATGGCAACCGTAGGCGAGGCACGTTATAAAGACGAGTGGCGGGCATTTGTGGCACATATTCCTGCTACCCTAATCGACTCATCGACGTCGTCTTCAGGGACAGCTTCTCTTGTATTTTGTTTTGTGATCCTACAATCCCCTCAACCCTTCCATCAACATGGTAAGTGCTGCTCTAGTATTACCATGATTAACATTTTGTAATAAAAGTTCCTGTGTTGCAAATATCAATTATACTTGTACTGATGTCACTCCTTTATTCAATGTAATTTGCTCTAACAGTTCCCCCTTTTCTCACTTTTTCTTCTTTCTCCTCGTCCGCTTCTTTCGTTTCTACCTCTTCCTTTCGCATACTATAACTTTCATTTCAAGTTTCTGTCTGTCCTATTATCATGGTCCCTTTTCTTTATGATAATCAAATGTGAGCTACAAGCATACTGCAATCTCCACTTCTATTCTACTTTACCTTTTTATGCCAGCATTCCACCTGGTCTCATTGCTATCTATGAACTGTAAGTTATTTGAATTCTAAATGGTTGAAGGTCTCATGCTCTTGTCGTATTCTCCTGAGGATACCACCCAATAAATGAATACAGCTCCCAGCCTAGCGATGTCATCTTCCCCAGCTGAAACAATCTTGTTGTTTATTGCCCACCTGTGAGTCCTGAAACATACAAACATTCCACTTATTAGTCCAGCTGAAGCACTTTTCATGACGGAAAATAATGAACATTTTGATTCCTGTTCTTAAACGTACGTATCCGTTACGTCTTTCAACCTCCTGTTGGAAGTTATCTCGATGTACATATCCGTGTTATTTATCTTTCACCCCCCCCCCCTTTTTTATTGATCTTCTTCTTCCATTTTTTTCGGAATTAAAATAGATATTCACA
>JBCEWB011012358.1:0-14985 GCA_039654565.1 Peronia peronii | reverse complement strand
AATGAAATTGTTTGGTGACATTTGAATTTGGCACCTCTGTGACCCTGTCTTAAGTCCCACGTTTTGGCAAAGGGTCTCATACATACTGGTGGGTGCAATCTGACGATCCACACACTAAGTGACGTGAACACCCCCGTGATGCATTGACCCTCCAGCCCTCTAATATTTTAAAGAAGAACAGAAAAAAAAAAAAAAAAAATTTTCAAATTTTGCCCATTTTAAAACAAATACTTCATGTAAGCACAGAGTTGTCCTAATATGTCATATCATGTCATCTGATTATCAACTTACAGTCACAATCATATGGTTTCATAAGTTCTGAATGCTGCAAATTTAAACATAAAACAAAACAAAACAGAACAAACAGAACTATTTACCTGATATATACCAGCAATTTATTCCCAAGCTTGATATGAACATCTGTAATTATCACACAATGAAAACCTACATAAAAAGATGCATACCTTATCATGACACTATCAAACTGCATTTTCTTTCTTCATCCATAACAGCCTTTCTTTTCTTCTTGAAACAACTTCCTAGATAGATTTACTAGTGAGTCATTCATTCCCTTAACTACTCATACTTTTAAATCCCTTTTAGGACAGTTAGGAACAAATCTGTAAGATAATTTCATATTTAAATGATACAGGAGGAATGTAATGCAAACTGGAGGTTTCAAGCTTTAAACAAAATATTTGTATTTCTGGGAGAAACAAAGAAGGAAAGAAAAAGATAAACAGAAAATTAAGAGATCTGCCTCACATGTACAACATTGACATCACTACCTGTCAACTGTTTTCCTGTGCTGAGAGCGGAGCCCAGCTGTGTTAGCAACTGTTCTAGTGGAGTTGTGAAGTCACTCATGCCTTTGTTGTACACATAAATGATGGCATCATATAGGCCATGGCTCCAGCACAGACTGACTACCTGCAAGATTAGGTACAAGAATGGTTGTCAAATGGATGGATGGAAGCCAGAATATAATACGATGGATGGATGGATGGATGGATGGACAGATGGATGGGTGGTTGGATGAATGGATAGATGGATGGATGGACCTAGGGATAGATGGAAAGACAGATGGATGAGTGGATGGATGGATGGATAAGACACCAGAAGGATGGCCAAACAGATGACTCCAAGATATCAAAAAACGACATGAAAAAAATAGATAAATGAACTTCTACGTAAATTGATAAGCAGACAGCTATAACATACAACAGTTTAAAAACATGTAGATCAACAAAGTAAGAACAAAAGGGATGTGACACCACATGAGCATCTCGGTAAGTTTTTCTTAATGTTTATAATTTGCCATCTTTTGCCTACCTGATGGATATCCAGACTAGTTATATCCAGATGCACAATACAAGATTCAACACTGTCCAGCAAGCCTCGCATTTCATAGTGGTCAACAAAGTCCTTCATGACTGCAGGTGGAATGTAGGTGAGGCGGTCGGTCTGCATGTAGGGTTCCAAACACTCTAGGAAGGTACCTTTGGCAATGACGTCTGAGGAAAACTTCTCATAGATGCGATCAAACAACAGCTCCCTGATAAGAAATGGACCATAAAACATGGGTTAGAAATTTTATCATTATACATAGCTTAGAAATTGCATAACATCTATGTTTCATAACTAACTGAAAAGCTGAATAGACAGCTTGATGGATAAACATATCAATGAACTGATGGATGCTTTGTCTGAATGATTTCCATTTTTTTCAATGGTATAAAGATGATCCTATAACAAATGCAGATCCATTACATAACTGTGAATAACACTAAGATTTGAGATAATTTTTCTTTATATGACAATTTCAAGATGACTAAGAAAAAATCATTACAAAAATGAGTTACTGAGAACTTGCATATACAGTGGTCTCCGCCTAAGAACCCGGTCGTTGGTAGACAAGAAAAGTGGGCTCTTAGGCGGACTGGTTCTTAGGCGGATTGAAAAGTTATGCAACCCGCCTGACCATAGATTGTCTTCACTAGTACTATGATTAGTTGATCGTTACCGTTAGTAAAAGATTTATCTATGCGAATAAGTTCAGCCTTCTTCCCTGTGTGTATGTTATAATTAGATATAACAATTCCTGATCTTTTTTAGCATATAATTACACCAATACTGCCCAGCGTTTGAACACTGGATGAGTTTTCACATAACGGTATCATTATTGAAAACATGATATTGCTATGCTATCCCGCGGATAATCGCATGAGCAACCCAAGTGTTTACAGACCGACCGAAGTAGCAGAGAAGCTGACCAGCCAGGAGGCTAAACTTACTCCTCCTTATCCACAAAGCCAATCACAGATGCTGCCTCATGTGTTGTCAGACAAAGAAATGGTTTCCTATTAGTCAACAACGTGGCCTGATTATGCAGTCATACATCAACCATCACTTCCACTCCTTCGTCTACCTGTTCTCTCCACCACTGTCCCCATTTTACTGCACATCTAGCACTGTGCGTTTCTCTCAAGTGGACAGTATGATGTGGAATTATACCATAAGTATTCAGGTGTCTTGGCCCGACACCGGGCTCTTAGGCGGATTTTTTTATTTGGGAGCGCCCGAAGCGGGTTCTTAGAGGGGCAAATTATAGAGGAAAAATTCCGTTTCGCAGCAGAGGCGGGTTCTTAGGTGGACCGAGCTCTTAGGTGGAGGGTTCTTAGGCGGAGACCACTGTTTATCATATGGTGTGATTTCAATATAGCTGCTCAGTGTAGAACCCTTAATGTAATTTATTCTTTAGTTCAGAAGAGTTCTCTGAAAAAGATCTCCCCTGTTATCTGTCTTTTTGTCTATGGAATACAATAAAAAGTAAAAACACAAAGGCACTTACAAATTATCAAGGTGCAGGCAGTAGTCCACACACACTGGAACAATTTCCTTGTGAGACAAATACATGGGATAAATATCTTAAAGTAAGCCTTTGCTGCACATGTTAGCATGACGGAACTTTATGACATAAATATGTTGAACTAGGAATAAAAATGTATAGATGGAAATCAATAATGTGAAAAAATATTTGTCGAAAGGAGACTGCTGAGCAAACATTATATGATACTAAGTCAGGCTGGAGCATGAACTAAAACAAAGCAATGAACAAAATAAATATATATTAAGTTATTTGATAGAGACATCTAGCGTTTTTTTTCTGAATTCCCAGGCATTTTGCGGCACTACCAAACAAGATGATTACTCAAGCAATCACGGCTTCTGTTAGGCAACTGGATAGGACACCGTCATTCATTTTCCAGTAAATTTCAGCAAGCATCATACTTTCAATGTACAAGTTATAATTCAAAATCTGCAACTCATATGTAGCAAGATTTTACTGTTTTGTGACCTTCACACTCACAGCTGCTATCTTTACTTCTGGGATGCTCTGAATGAAACACGATTATCTCATGTTAATAATTTTGCTTGAAGTACTATGGCTGTAAAGGATAGACTAACTCAACTGACAAAGCAGCAAAGTGTAAAATATCTAATGAGACCAACACAACAGTAAATGTATCACTTACTTGATAGTAATCTTCCAGCTCTTCAATTTTTCCATTATTAGGTGTTCTAGCAATAGCCAGGTCCACATACTCCAATAGTAGCTCCACCATCTGTAAAATGCATCAATCATGATTTGAATTATACTTTCACTGATTCTTCTCTTTTTTCCACTACAGTAACAACAATGATAAACTACAACAACAACTCAAAGAATGACTATTACAATAATAATAATAATAATAATAATAATAACAATAATAATAATAATAACAATAATATTAATACAGAGTTTCTACATCTGTTTTATGTACTTTCAATATGCAAGACAGGAGTAGCTTATAATATGTATTGGCAGGCAGTAACCAATGGAGAATATTATGGTTGAACAGTAAGAGCACTGATATGTCTGTCAGCATAACTAGTTGATAATGTTAGAATACAACTACTATTCAAGCAAGTTGCATTATTATGCACAGAAAAATCAAACAGTGACCAGAACCTAACCATTACATATGAAGCTTGCCCTGTTTGTTTGCCCTTGTGTACAGCACAGTTGTAAATTCAAAGCAAATAACTACATTATTGCAGAATCAAAATTCATTCTCCGTCATGGATATACATTAAATATGTATCATAAGGACAGCAAAATAAAAGTTAATGATGAAAACACCTGCAACAATACAGTTACTTTAAAGTTAAAGCTGCCCTAAAAATAAATTATATATCTGTTGGGAGCCTTGCAGTCGGGCCATCGAACCAGATCATAGTTCTATTATTCGACACCTAATGGGGTTTGACATTTTGTCCTTGAGAAGGACAATCTACATCTATTTCCTTGCTCAACCCAATTAAAATCTGTACTGACTATAGACAGTGAATGTTCAAATCTTGTCAAACTGATATGGATTTAGGCGTGTAACAAGCTGCCAGCGTATATGCTACCCAGAAAACCAAGAGCATGAATGTCTATATTACATTTGTCAGGGTAAATATAGATTGTAAAGCAATTGGGAGTCCTTGCTGTATAGATTATAATAATAATAGACTCTACTGTATAAGATAATCATAAGAATGGACTGCGAAATGCTTAAAGCCTGAGCTGTACAACATAGTTTAGCACTGTAGGAATAAGCCCAAAAGTAAATGCTCTCTTTCATTATCATTATGTATGTGAAGTCATGTGATTGTCAAATATTACTTTTAATATCACATTACAGAACAGTCCCCTCCCACTGTAGCCCTAACCTCATCACTCTTGCATTTCTTGTCCCAGTTAACTGGGCCACCAAATAATCTTTTAACAAATTTAGATCTATATCTATTATAACATGGCCAACACCATTGGTTTGACTCATGTCATTAGAGTTATGTCATACCATTTTAGAAAGCAAAGGATAAATAATGAGTTATTAGGGATTTAAATTAAATTTTCAGTTCACAAAATATCTTGATAAGCCATTGTGTTTCACACCTCATGCAACTCTCACATAGCTGAGAAATTTCCTAAGCAATATTATGGCTGACAGATGGACAAACGACATCATGAAAACTTCAAACAAAATAATTCAGGTTATCTCCCTTGGCCTATGGCGCATTCTGATAGTAATATTACTATAAAGGAGAATATTATTACTTTTCCTATTCCTTCAATACAAAACAAGCAAAGAGGTAACTCTGTATATAAAGAGGACTTTTCTCATGAAATATAATACCAACATAATGTTAAAGCTACTTTCAAATTCAGACTGAGCAAGAATAAGATTAAAACGTACTATTTCCAAGTATATGGGATTCCCACAAAGATAAAATACGGAGTTCTTAAATGAACGGGCATCCTGAGAGTATCGGACAAATTGCTTGTGCAAATCCGTATGTCTTCTTCCTTTTCCCATGAAGTAAGACAAAAAAACAACAAAAAAAACTGTCCTTAGAACAGAACTGCAACAAAAAGATGAGTGGACACATGGCAAATCATTGCCCATCTCATAAAGTGAGGCCCATGTATTATTTTTATTTTTTAATTTTCTTTTAGCCGAGACAATCTCCTGTATGGCCAAAGCAAGAAATGTATTCTCATAAAGCAGCATACTGTCAATTCTATTTCATTCTCACACACTGATGTCAAGTGATAGAACCTCTTTTGTGTTACTGTAAGGACAACTTCTCAAACTTCTTTTGATCTCACGCCAAGGTTATGGTAACGATACCCCCCTCCCCCCTCCCCCCATGAGATGGGTGACATGATGCAAGTGAGACAGCTGACTGTGGCCAACAATAACAATCAACAACTTGCAGACAGGGCATGACATAATGATAGATGCAAGCATACTGCATGTCTGTAGCCTGCAGACAGAAAGGGGAAATATTTTGGAACCAGAAAAACTTGAGCTGCCTTGAAGTACTGATGTTAAATGTAAATATCTATGTGACCAAAAAATGTGGTCATTTAATCCAAAGACATAATATAGTAAGAAAAGTAGGAAAAGGAAAAAAGGTGTACGTTGGCACAACATTAATAATCACACACAATGTGACTGAGCTCTGGTTTTACATCACAAGCCATCAGCAAATAATTTCCACATGAAGACCAAAGGCAAAGAGTCACATATCTCCACTTGTGAGAAAACATTTTGTTTTTAAAGATGTCTCTGCCGTTTGTTGAAGTTACCGATTCAAACCATTGTTTTGGACAACGGTGACTGTTCTTTCTGATTTTCTTTCTTAGCTGGACTAAAACCCATGTTCCCTAATCTTAAAATCTTAAAAATGGACATCTGTTGCTCTTCATCTTAGTCTGCACATGTTTCATCCATTATCTAATTGTCAAACATGCAGACTATGGCTAGCAATCTGGCATTAATATAGAGAACATAAACTTTTTCTTAACACTTACCACACAGGAGACTATTTCCTTCCTCTTGACATGAGAGCCTGTAAGACCAATGATGGCTTTGGCTGTGCCTTTGTAGAAAGAGTGTGCCAGAGCCAATGCATCTTGATAGCGATTCTCTTTTGCCAGAACAGTAATCCTCTGTAGGGTAGATATAAATTATCAATATTTCACAGCTACAGTAGTATCAGTAATAGCAAGGGAGACCAGGTAAGGTAAGTGGATGGGAGGAAACTCTACACATCAAACAGAACATCCAGCCAATTATTGTTCAGTGGGGCAATTTTTAGCATGAATGTCTTTATAGCAACTTACACATTTACTTCATTGCTTGAAGGCAAACATCACTAAAAGCAAAGCAGTGAACAGAAACATTTAATTTCATGCCTGATTTCAGACAGTAAAAGAATCAGTTTCACTCACTTCTGGGGTCAAATTGTTGTATATAAATAAAAATGTCACAATCCATTTTACCCGTTCTCAGACTCACAATAAGAAAAATTGGATTCATTCTTATGAAGATGACTAGCATTTAATAAATTTTCTAGGGTCTCACAATACTTATATAAATTACCTTTCTAAATTCTGAAACAAAACGTTTTAATTCCATGTGGAGGTTTAATCAGTGATCCAGGCAGTAACAAATATTAACACTATTTACGTCATCTTTACCTCTTTCCAGGAGCGGATGGAGAACATGTGCACAGCTTTTCTACCCAGTAAGAACAACTGCCCACTGTGACTGACCACCGACTGGTAACAAGCCTGGTCTCCTGCAAATGCCTGGGAGAGAATAAAAAAACAAAAACAATACAGCATCATAATGAAATCTGAATTCATGAAGTACTGATCTTAATCCTCAACCATCTTATCATTCTCATGTGAAATAATACTGCTCCAGACGTTAAGATCACTCAACCCACTGTGATTTGAGAGAATTGTCAATCTGTGACAAGCCATAATATATAACAAGTGCATGTTTGCAGATGTATGTTTCTTTGATAGTCTTGCACATTCTTTGAGAACAGAATACATCTCAAAATATCTTTTCTTTGCTTAACTCACGAACATCCTTTTAGGTGGAGTGAAGCAGAATTCATTTTGATGCATCACTAAACAAAAAACCAAGTACCAAAATTAATAGCTCACTGACAGTGTTCATGATTTTTATAGCAGAGGTCAAGAATATCATATCTATTTTCTAGATTTAAGCACAGTTCTTTATCAGGTTATTCAAATATGCATATTGTGTTTAGTCATTTTACATGTGAAACACTGAATCTCATGACTGTACCACTGGACAGCAATGACTTCAGTGCATGGGTAAGAAATGAGGTGTTCTGCCTACCAAAGCCTGGCTGACATTGCCACCTGTTGCCAGAGATTTGAAGTAACTGGTGCCGTATACCAGCTGGGTGCCAGACACATCAATTACCTGCAAATATAAGAGATGCATGCAATGACAGAAAAAAAGAGAGAGAGAGAAAAAATGTATCTGTGATCCTAAAGTACCAACATCCATAAACATTATCGTAAACACATTGTGTAAATCACATCATGTGGCGACAAATTTTCTTCTAAATATTTACAATTTAAGTCTTTTATTTATAAGATAATGCCTGTCCGGTACTACACTTCAGATGGTTCTGCATAGCCCACTGTTCACAGAATGCATCTACATATATTGTAAAAGTAAAGAGACAATAAATCAACAACTTGTACAGTATGGCTTAATTTTCTAGGCTCTTTTTAGAAAATTTCTGCAGACACTGACGATAGCAAAAACTATGCTGCATAAAATTTCATACCTCCAATTCCTCCTCTGACCGAACATCAATGACATGAAGTTTCTCTGTGCGATCCAGACACACCAGAGTTCTTGCATTCAACCACTGAAATGGGAAAAAAATAGCAAATTGAAAGTTTAATTACAGACATATGAAAGACATATAAAGAAAAGCTTATAATTATTAGAATTCAATGATAACCAAACAAGACATGGGCTGGCACCAACGGAATATTTCAAAAGCAATATTACTGGCTGATGACATCCAATGTCATGTCTATAATTAAGATTATAAAAGTCGAATCTATAGTTTCCATTGGTAAATGCATCATATTAATTTATATTTCTACAGATTTAATGGGTGATAAATTACTCAATCAGTAACACCATGAAATTTTAAATGTAGAAATCTACAACTCTCGAAATTTAATATTAATTCAATATATTATATATATCTGTATCTGCAGTAAATGTACAGAATGACTTAATAGAACATCAGCTCCGATGTTACATTTTCACCTATTTTCACTCAGGTTTGCATTACCATGTTTGTAGGGTGACTGGGTATTTATTATTAACATAGAAATCATTCAAATATTGTTATTCAATTGTAATTATTTTAATTGTTTTCTTGTATGTAATTACGCATGAAATTTTTAAAATTACATATTCAGTATGGTTTAATAAATAGGCAAGAGAAAATGAGAATATCCAGTTTTGCTATTTTGTTTCTTTTTTCTCTTTCTTTTTCATATCAATTCTTTGAAAAAGTTAACAAGATAGCCCAAAATTTGCTTCAAAGTTAAGTCTCACTCTCTGAACTCATCTCTAGTAAACTGCTCGGTGGAACAAGATCAAGAGATAATGTCCAACAGGGCCCATGTTATCATGGTGGAAACTACTGCATATTACTTTTCGATAAATTAAAATTGACTTTGAGAGAAAGGAAATGCAACTTCACTAACAGACATGTTGGACTTACAGTAATACTCAGGAGCTGATAGTTGACTTCCAGTTTCTGTAAGCCAACAGCTCTGATGTCCTGCGGACTATGGCACATCACCTGAAATAGCAAAGACAAAAATTAATGCATCAGGAGATCAGATACTTCCCTGCTGATAACAACGATAATTTTAATTTTATAGGAAAGATAGAGAAACTGTTTTATCTCAGAGGTTGTGCTTGCATATATTGTTATAATGTCATGGTATTATGTGGCAACTGCTAAACTACTGTGCAAATTGATTTCTACAACGTTTATGTGATAAAATGATCTTTGAAAATTTGGTATGTCTCAGACATTTACACATATTCTACACAGTGGCATTAATTAACCATTTCCAACAAATATTACCATCTTGTAGCGAATCAAAATGCTATTCACAAAAACATACTTTTGATAAATCAATCAACACACCTGAAAGAAATAGATGGTTTTGTCCCTGGCAAATGACAAGACTGGATCGATGACCCTGTCCCTCTCTGACACCTGTATTATGACAAACTGCCAAGCCAACAAAGGCAAAGTTGAGGGGTCACCCTAGAGGAGAAAAAAAAAGCTACAATGATTTGATCAAATACAATGATGTTGAACATGGTTTAAAGCCCCAAAAATGTATCTATAATATTTGAAAAATAAAGATGGTGTAACATGTCTAACCTCTTTTAAAGATTAGGATTACATGGACCTGTTCTCTGAATCAGGTACTATATACATTAAACATGACAATTTCAAGATGATTTAACATTACCAATACAAACTTCTTTCTCCATGTTATTTACTTGTTTTGAGAATATAATCAATTTTCAGGAAAATTATTTAAAACTTATATATATTAAAATATTTAGCATATTAGCGACACATTATCATCTGTTGATATATTTGTTTCACAATATCAGGCACCTACCTTCAATGGATGTGTAAACATAACTTTTAAATGAGGCCTCAAGGTAACAAGAAGCACCTGAAAGTACAATATCAGGAATTAACTCCTGAATAACTTAACACTAATTACAACAGTTTTACAATCCATTAGTGACAAAGCTGTATATAGCTACAATTATCTGGCTGCAAAGAATTGTTTGTACTAATAAAAAAAAATAAAAAAAGAACAATAAAAATATCCTCTCCAGATGATACAATGCACATTTATAGGGACACTTTGAAGCTTCTGCATGTGTCTTATTTCCTGGTAATAAACAATCAATTACGCCGGAATGAAAACAAAGTGAAAGCCTATGTTATGATAAACATCTAATAACAATGTTTATATCACAGGTCCAGAGTTAGCTTTCTCTATCTCTAGTGACAATAATTAGGTAACAAAAAATCTCTTAGGTTGAGAGAGATTATCAAGGGAAAATCTTTTGTAGGGAAGTCCCACCTTTGAGAATGATGCCATTGCTAGTAACATTACTTCCTGCATGGGGTGATCTTTGATTGTGTAGTTCATATGGAGTGGCTCAATAGTGCATACTTCACCTCGGCTTGTGGAAGAAATTTTTGCTGTTAATACTTAGAAGTATAATGACTATGAGAAAACATTTTCATCTCTTTTTTTGAGGTTCTATTTTCATCACCAGCATATATTTACGATAATTTTGAATACCTGTAATTCTCCCATGAGACCAGTTCTTCAAAATTTCTCATTTGATTCTCACTAAAAAGAAAACATATTCTATGGGGAAAAAAAAAATGTGACAGTTTAAAAACCAAAACAGGTTAATTTCATTATCAATTCAATAGCACCCAAGACAATCTGTACATAAAATTAATGTATACTAATTTTATTCTGTTTCATTCTATTGTCATTTCTCTAACTATACCAAAATCATCAAAAATTTTTCTCACCTTCCTGAGAATAAACACTGGGATTCACAAGTTCTCACACCAATTAAACGCCTGAAAGTGGAAAGACCATAATTTGAATAGGTTATCCTCTTTTTAAATACTAAATATCACGATATTGTTCCATAAGTCAGAAGTTGTACCTTCACTATACATTTAGAACAAAGTCACACTTGACAAGTTAACAAGAGCTTATGATTTTAACAACTTTGTGAGTTTTCAGTTATTGTCTGCAAGACTAATCAATCCTAACAAACTCTTATACTAAGAAAAACAAAATATATCCTATGGTCTCTTGATAATAAAAAACATAAATAAGACTTAAAATAAAATTCCCTATTCATCATTGTCATGAGCTTAATGAATCAAATCTGAAGTAATATTTGTCATAGTCATGTCACATTTTGTGACAGAGAACTTTCAAACTTACATATATAACAGTGAAATTTCAGGTTTATAAAGAAACTTACTTGAACTCCAACTCAAAGACTGAGCCACCACTATCACTGCAGACAGCTAGAACAAAACTGTCTGTGAACTAAGAAGTAAAAATACAAGTAAAGTAACTATGTCAAATAACTGTATTGTACGACAGAAATGAATTTTCTTGAATAACAGAGATTCTGTTATTCAGTTACTGCCTATAAAATCTTGCAAATAATAAGAATGCTTCTCCGTCAAAGAGAGATTTATTGATACATTTATCATAAATTTTCTAATCCTGCCACAATCTTCATTAAGAACTGTGTATCCTTTTCATGATGCTAGAGATCCTGCATATGTTTCCAGAGCAATTCCGGATAAAAGACAAAATATACTGGGGAAACAAAGAAGTTGTGTTCCGACTTACCTTGACATGAAGAACTGCTGTCCCAGGTGGATGTGCATCTGTAATAGTTCTGAGAAGTTTTCCTGTTGTCAAATCCCACATAGTAATCTGTAAAATTCACTTTAAATTATCACATCCATTGTGAATTTCAAGTTTTGAGATTCGATATACATGTGATAGTACATGCGACGGGTTGTTTATTTTACAAGTATAAGACGCACATCAATAAGAGAAGCAAACAATCTTGCATTCATTTGTCTCTTTAGAACATGTTCCAGCTATAATGTTTCTATTGCAATATAAACACCCACAGACTTAGTTAATAAAGTTTGCTGTAGATGCCAGAAATAAGGGTAAAGAAATTTTAGGTAAAGAGAAATAAAAATGTATAAGTGAGACAACACAATGAACATTTGGTATTGATAAAGAATTAAAGATGAAGGCCAATATATAAGTGTGATAATATATCTAGACAGTGCCTCTTCAGGGCTTGATGTTCTTATCACTTGGCAATGGGAGAATATCACCAGCAATACCTGGCCTCTGGCAAATCCACACAACAATCTGGTGCAGTCTCTGTTGAAACTGAGGGCTGACACAGAGCCATACTGGGCACCCACAGCAGTGCTGCCCAAACACCATTTCAGAATTTGCTTGGGGTCTGAGGACAGACATGAAGGACTGAACTGATAATTTTGTCACTGCATTATTGCTACCATATACCATACTCCAAACTGACAGTGTTTGGACATCACTGGAGCTAAATTCTATTGAGAAACTTTATTAATGTCTGAGCAGTGCTGAATAATGTGATGTAATCTTACCATCTTTAAGCTGAGTAATTCTTTTTTATCACCTACAGAAACTGCTTGCCAGCAAGTGAAGCAAAATGCTATTGACAATATTTCACTGAGCTTTCTTCATGAAATAGAAAAAAAAAAGATCTCTACATTATCATTCTTCACAAAATATTCTCACAATAAAACTGCACTCCCATGTGTTTAATATAACAAAACAAAAAAAACTTGGTCCCATACACTGAAGTATTGCAGTTAAATACACACAAATGGGGGGAAAATCCACCACCTACCGAAAACAAGAACAAGACCATGAGATGTTCCAATGGCTATCAATGATGAAACAACCTATACATGACAAGAGCAGAACAGAGCAGTTAGATTACATTGTGATCATGATGAATGGCAGGCAACAGCTCATTAATTTTATGACAATATCATATAAGCTACTGAGTACCTCTAATTTATTGGTGCATCATGTAAAGATAAATAAGAACTATCAGTAAAAAAAAAATGAGACCAAGTCAATACTCCCTCCTCAATATATTGTATTCATTGTTAAGTGCGTGAAATAAAAAAGAATTACAAAATGACATGACAACCGGGCATATGAAGAAAATTAATGTTACTTACAATGGCAGTTGGCATGCCTGCATCCACCCTGTCCTGGAAGTAAATAAAGTCGAACAAATACATGAATCAAGCTAAATTTTGGACAAATGGTGGAAACCATTAATTTTTTTAAATACTCTGTATTAACAATTGTCAGGTGTTCACATTTACAATTTCAGAAATAAAAGACCTCAATATCCCCATCAAATTATGTAAAAACCATGTTTCAAATTATTATGTCGTTAAATCTAGGACAAAAAGTTGGAAACTGGAAATATGAAAGTCATCCTCAAAGCTAGATCTGATATCACATATGATGACTCTCGGCAAAATTTGTTTAAAAAATGAATATGTTAACAGTATATGAAAGGACCTTCCACAGTAAACAGTATGACATGTGAGAGTTTAAAAAAACATAAGCAACAATTAAAACAATGCTTACTGCAGCAGAGAGCAACTGGGCTGAGACACTCTTCAGCTTGCTGGGCCTCAGGACGGATCCATGAACTGTTGGGATTGGTTTCTTGACTCTGGCAATGAATACAAACCAAGCACTTATTAGATTAGACATTAAACTCTCATTAAAAAAAATAAAAAAAAAAAAGAAAAAAGAAATACACCAATCATCTTAGAACATACTGATCACAGACCTCTAAATTCAGAGACATCTTGTTTGATGAATAATTACGCACAAATTACTGTAACTGTCATTCTCTAAATTATTACCAAAGTGAGGGGTGAGAGAGAGTAAATTATGTCATGCAAATCAAATTTCACATTAAGGTGCATTTTCTTGCATTTTAAATAGCTGATATCTCGGCTGTTTTCAGAACAGGTGAAAAAGGAAAACATGAAAAATTCTCCTCTTTCCAAAAGTCAAAAAAAGATTAGTTTCTGTAGGCATTTATTTCATACCAGTTGATGACACAATTAATAGTAAATCTACACAGAATTTTTTTTACTTTATGTATGAACAACATGAGTCTGGTGCAGTAAATCTAATTTTCTTTATTATCCTTTTATACAAAATAACTGGATATTTTTCTATGGTTTTAAAACATGAATCTCTGAGCAAATAGTTATGACTCTTTGATAGCAATGACAGACAGTGTTGTCTGTCCCAAAAATACAATGCATAATGAGAAAAGCACTTATATATATTCAGAGCCCAGGAGCAGTTGGTGAACAAGAGATGACAGATACCAATGGGCTATCTGCTTCACGACAAAAAGCCAGTTGTTGTGACCTTTCCTTGTTGCACCAGTCAGTGGCTAATGAGAAATGATAAGCTTGATGCAAGCAAAGGACTTGAGGGCTAGCATGACATTCCTAAGTATTGCTGCAAGAATTACAAAGTCCCTGATATTCTAATTACCTTTCCTTGCGCCTTGAGTCATGACTCTCTATACTTGACACCGAGGATGTTTCCCCAGACTCTACCGCCTGAAGCAACTGGGGAATCCCTGCTCTGGGAACGATTGGCACAGATGCAGCAGAAACATCATCTTCTTCCAACACTGAGGTGTTGTCATCAGCCTAGCAATAAAGAGACATAAATTCATTCTGCGAGAGTGATGGCTGAGAATGAGTTGTCATATTGACAAAAATAACACATCTTCTTTATAATAATAATAATAATAATAATAAAGGGCATTTATATAGCGCCTCACCCCTGGAGGGCTCGAAGCACTTTACAGCAGAACCAAA
>JBCEWB011012357.1:0-32061 GCA_039654565.1 Peronia peronii | reverse complement strand
TATCTATCTATCTATCTATCTATCTATCTATCTATCTATCTATCTATCTATCTATCTATCTATCTATCTATCAATCTTCCTGTCTGTAGATGCATTTTTTAATTTTGTGTGTGTGTGTGTGTGTGTGTGTTTTGTATGTCTCTGTTTCTTCTTCAGCTCAACGTTCGTGCAGGGCGGAAGCTAATACATGTAGTTTCCTTGTCACAAACACTACGTCTGGTCTTATCGTATTTTATCGTATCTATCTCAGCTCATCTCATCTCATCTTTTCTAATATCTCATCTCCTCTCAACTCTTTTCGTCTTGTCTTATCGTGTTTTGTCTTATACAACTTATGTTATCTAATCTTGTGTCATGTTATCTTAGCAAAACAATAATTTCTACCTTCCTTTACTCCATCTTTTTTCTTGCTCGTTCTTTTAGTCATTGCAATACCTAGTAATCAGCTGATAAATTATCTTATAGTGAGAAAGCAATTAAATTGCCCTATTAATGATCTCCGACTAGTCAAAAGTGATAAAGCAGTGATATTCCCCCTCTCTATTTGACTTCTGGCTACACTCAGATAATCGTTCAGCTAATGTCTAAGTGAGAGAAACAAGTGGCAGAAAACTGTCTCTGATACTTACCCTACGGTCACAAGTACATTACAGTTGAGTAGGATTAATGTTCATTTCTTTCCGTACAAACAAACCAAAAAAAACCTCTCACTTCTTTTTTGTCGGGATTTATCACACTGTCGATATTCCGACAGATATACCATAAGCATACAACTTAACATTACAGCAACATGAATGAAAATTGTGCTATTGTCAGTAATAATGACAGTGATGGCATCTTGAACACCAGTAACATGATCGACAACGACATTGTTAGAGTTAGCAATAATACAACAATATCTTATTGCCATGACCAACTTTAACAATAAGAACAACTATAATAACGCCATCATTTCTCGCAACAGCAACAACGACAACCGACGATAATAAGGCTATAACTGCAATAACATTAACAGAAAAGTACTCCATCATCATCCTCCTCCTCCTCCTCATCATCATCATTTTATAAAATGTCTTAAAACTAAAACTGTGTAACCGGGAACTAATCAAATACACTCAAAAAGGGAAAAAATGAAAAGCTGGATGTTGGTCAAATTGATAATACTAGCCAAATTTTGGAGCATAATTAGCTCTTTATCAGGGCAATATCATCATCAGCATCACCATCATCATCACCAGCAGCAGCAGCCTCAATTATTACTGTTGCAATGAGCACCACTTCAGCACAAATGGACAAGCCATAGATGCTCCCTCCACTACAGCCAGTACCTAAGAGCTTTCACATTGTTTGTTTGGCTCAAATGACAAACCATGGCCTGTGCCGTACTCTATCTCCCTTATTTTGTTTAGGTGTTTGAGGGTGTTTATTAGGTGTTTGATCTATTAACAGCATATCAGATGTACAGGAGTACAGTTTGATCACGATTTTGTGTATAAATTGTCTATTCTACTTGAAATATAATCTTTTTTTTTTGAAGTACATCGGAACTGTAGATACAATTAGTTTTCTCAGTTTTACCAGCTGTCGGCATCATTATCATCAGAGATATCTGTCTGTCGGGCAGTTTGAACCATACACACAGAATAGTAACTTACAAATCCAAATGAAGTGATCAGGAAATGTTTGGAATTTCAGTAAGTATGTCATTATGAGAGGGTGTGTTTCTCGATTGTCCAGAGCACAGAGACCCATATGTGGCTGATTTCAACTTACGCCATTTGTTGTCGACAGAGGAGAACGCCCGTGTCCTCAAACCTGCTGGCGGACCTTGCAGTGCAGCCAAGTCAAATGTCCACCGAACGACAAAGTTGACGCTCAAATGTCAATTTGATTTGGCATCAAAGGTCAGCCCGTAGCTAAACCTTCATGTTTGCTATGTCCGGCTATGGCGTCAGTGACAACAAGACGTTGGTGAGGCGAGAAGAGCCATGTTTTGAATTCCATGGCTTAATTTTCCTCCGTTTGTCCAATGAGGCACCAGTTCCTGGGTGTAGCTCCGGTGATCTGGCTTAAATTCGATCTCCATTCTCATTCCACGACATTCAAGCGAAATTCGTCAGTGAAGCAACGCTATTCCAGCCAGTCAAGTTACAGGCCTACTGATCTGTTTCACCTGGCTATCTTGCAAGTGTGTTAAATCATCTGAGCTTCCTACAGCTAGTGCTCATCACCTCGCCTTACCAGAATGTGTTGAAAGGCTATTAATCTAAACTGGTTGATAGGAAAGTCTTTCGAGAGAAGATTGTCTTTGGATGACAATTTTGTAAGGATATTCAGTAATTTTTGTTCCTCTAATAAGTGTTTGCTGTGAATAAGTAAGGCTTACATTAAGAACTGGTACCTGACAGAGGTTATTTACCTTACCTGTGTGTACTTTTAACTGACGAGTACGGTCTTCTATTGGCTTGACTAACATCAAAATCTGCAAAAGGCACGCAGTAACGAATCTGAATCAGTCTAGAAATTATTTTCATCAACCCAGTAAATCAAGACGCAACCTTCGAGTGGATTCTTCATTTCGGAAAAAAAAAACACAGCTTTCCTAGGACGGCTATAAATTGACTTCCAAGATGCGCTGTATTGTACTCGGCATCCTTCTATTGCTTAATTTGGAAGGTAAGTCAGACAGATTTCTATTCCAAATTATCTCTCTAGCTTCTAAGCACCTCTGTGCAAAAATTAACAGTTTTTTATTCGACGCTTTTGTTAGGTATCTCCTTAGACATTATGCACTGTGCTATTTTCCATACCCCTATTTTCACCAAAGTGTGTAAGGATATGATAAAAACAATCGCAAAATCGCCCAAAATCTGCCTCATTAGTACTGAACATCAGTGCATCCTGACTGTCTGTCTTCTACCGAGCTGCAGATTCATGCTGAATGATGTTCGTTTCGAGACCGCGAGCACTGATTTTCTTCTTTGTGTTCTTGTTTTGTCGCTGTCAGAATTCAAATATACTTGTCTAATTCTTGTTGAAGACTGAGATCATTTGTAACAACAAGTTTTCTGGAAATCTTACTGGGTTTTCTAGCATTGTCCTTGTTGTAGCTGACGTCATTCATAAGCTGTTGCTCCTACGTTGACAGCCGCCCTATGATTTTGAAACTTTTCTAAGTCCTTAGAAGCTTCACGGACTCAAGGCAGGCTGCATTGTAACAGACACTGATAAATGCTACAAACAAATGTTGACATAGTTTTTTTGATATGTGATACGTTGCTGCATTGTCCTGGACTGGATTTTCTTTGCAAACAGCTTTTCGTCATATTATATTTGTGCATGTGATGTTGAAAAGATGTACTTTTCTGATAAAACATAAATTGCCAAGGTTCGTGCAAACTTGGAGACTAATCACAGCTTGGCTAAACTTCTTGTGGAAGTAAAGTACAGAAAGATGATGTACAAGCCAGGACGATTAATGTTTATACGTTTCAGATATGATAAATGTTTTCACAAGAGGCAGTTTCTGAAGTTCTTAATCAGCTGGACAAAGTTCTATAAAAATGTAGTTTTACCCGTTATAAATAGTTAGTGCTACTAAGTCAGCAGTGAAGAGTTGGAGGCGTGAATGCAAATATTATGGTACATCTATGACTCATCACGATTATAACATAAGTGTTAATATCTTCTCTGTGGCTTTGAGAAAACAAAAATAAATCAGTTGATAATCAAATATATTTCTTAATGTAAAACTACTGGAAACGAAAAAGAAATCCATTTATTGTTTTGTTTTTGGTGTTTTTTTTTTTTTCAGTTGAAAATTACCATTTTTATCACTGATACACGATCCACCCTCACAGCACAGTAGGGGTAAGTTAGAAGGCCTAAAAAAGATGACTCAAGCTTTTGTGTTGTGATCACGACAATAATACTTTACAAGGTAGCACAGGATTAAAGGCACTGAAGTAGACATATATCTGTGCCCCAAAATATATAATAATGTAAACTTTATAAACACTTTTGGTCTGTTAACAAAGTGTTAACTACTAAATAGAATGAAAAGAAGCGGCATGTGTTATTTATTCCCCGTCTTTCTCCTTAGGTTTAGGCCAACATTTAAAAAACCAACCGTAAGTTGCGCAATTATCTTCGGTTTCAGTAATACTGCCCTTCAGACCGTTGGTTCAGTAACCAGATATTTCTATCACTTTTTTTCCCATTGTTGGTCTATACAATATATGGCTATCTATTGCCATTTCTTGTTTCGTACGACAATGTTGTAAACGGCATTTGATCCCCTGCTGGGAGTTATTGATGCAAGGACCAGAATAGACAAGTATAAGACTATTGATTTAGCCAGGATCGTAAAGCTTGAAGTAGATCTGCATAGCACGTATTCCATGTACATCTTCGTAAAGAGATACTGTTGATGTAGCGCATCCTGTCTCCTTCTGTCAATTTACCAAAATCTGCTGTCTCTCTACACTGACGAATCTTACGAGACGGTCCGCCATCTTGTACGGATCGATAGTTCGATATTTTAGCCTGATTCTCTCAGGTTTTCCCCATCCAGTAGTGTTCTCATTCGTATATCCTTTCCTCCATCCTGCCCCCCCCCCTATCCTCACCCACATCCCATAGGGTTAAAGGATAAGCTATATTAAATCAGACTAAGACTTATTTCCAAGCCTTCAGTAACTCACGCAAGTCTTGTTCAGCAAATTGGTACTCCCTTATTGATTTGAGAGAAAAACACACACACAAAAAAAGCAGACAATCATATTAAATCAAACCACACGTTGTCCTCCAGCGTTCATTAATCTTGCATATGTTTTACTTTATCAGTGATTTACAGTACCTCAGCTGAGTCTTTGAAATGTACAAAACCATAAATTGCCATATAAAGGTCTGCCCTTATTAAGTGGTCTCTCCAGAAACTAGGCATAGTGTTAAAATTGTTTGTTCTGACTTCTTTTCCAACGATTTTGTTTCTTTCATCCGTCTATTGTTAAGAAACATAATATAGGAGGAATAAATTGGTGGGCATTTTTAATTCAGACCCTTTGTTTCCATGCGTTTAGAGTGCTTACAAACCTCTGCTTTATGGCCACAAAGCAAATAATATTACCTATGACAAAGATCTTGAAGCCTAGTATTAATGTCAATGGAACTATAAATCTAACTGGAAAATCCCTTCGGGAAACATACAAATTAACAGACGTAATTATAGGCTACACTAGTACTCACGGAGGCAGGCATAGAATTAGCAAGAGTAGCTTTTTCTCAACATGGGGAAGAAGACAACATAGAAGGCAACTCTAGACAGCTAGCTGGAGTGAAAATTAGATGACATATTTAGCCGTTATTTGCAGTGTATGTAAGTGTGTATGTGTATTTGTATTTCAGTATGTGTGTATGAGTGTGTGAGGGTATGTGCGTGTTTGTTGATCGGGGGCCTTTTGCTATAAATTCAATGTAACTTCCAGAAAGAACGTGTGTGACGTTATACTGACAAATTCAAATAAAGAAAGTATATTAAATTTTCAATTATTAATATACCAGATTTTACGTTCTATATACGTCTTTCAACCTCCTGGTAGAGGTTATCTCGAACCAGATATTAAGTATTACTGTTGTTATTTTTTTTAATTTGTACGCAAGATTTATAAGTCACAATGTCTATTCCAGCGAAAATTACAAAGGGATCACAGAACAAAGGGCAGTAATGTTATAAGATTATGATCTCAGTGTTAAGACTGCGAACCAGTAGGGCTTCAATGACACATAATGTTGAAGACAGAAAGACAGCAAACTTCACCTGACAGACCCCAGTCAATCTACCCTTTCTGTCTGCTGTCTTTATGTCACAGATATGATGCTAAACCCTCCACTAGTTTCATATGAAAAAAAAATCACTGAACGCCAGATGGTAGAATTACTGGATAATAGTATACCACTAATATAGTTACATATACATGAGCTGACATGATCGAACGTTCTGTACGATTTCTTCACAATCATGGCAAAATGGTCTAAATCATTTTGTTTTGCATGTGGACAATGTTATTAATATTATAATGTTGGTGAAAAAAAAATTTAAACCTCTCCTCATTTGTAAAATTATAGAAAAGTTGGTTTATAATTCGCCTTTCATAAATCGCGCCAGTAGGTTAGATAGATCATGACTTGTTTCTTTTTTTTTCTTTTTTTTTTTTAAACAACAGTAACAACAACAAGAGCTACAGAAGAACAAACAAACAAACTGAACATGACTTAGGCACTTGTGTCATATGATGGCGACAGTCCTTATCATTGCATCATAAACTCGCCAGAGGACCTGATCTGAAAATTATATTCTGTAAAAGGCTTGCATGATACTTGCATCGAAGTGAGTCGCTTAGAACTAGCCTAACCCTGTGCTTTCCTTACCAAGCATGAGAGACCTGGTGTTGTTTCTATCAGGAATTTCGTGTATTTTCTACAATACCAAATAAGTGCATTATGTGAAGGCCTTGGTTGAGAATAGCAATAAGGATTTAAAGTGCACAGAGTTAAGAGCCGATGTTGGAATGAAACTTTCGACTAATTAATGAAGCATCGCACACACTGCAGATAACATCGGTTTAATGGTTTCCCCTAGAGCCAGCAAGGTGTTGTTACCTGACATTCTTGTTCTGTTTCTTTGAGCTCAGTCCAAATGTCTCACCTCAGCAACTGCTCTGGGTTTTCTTCTGTTTCTTTCTTTTGTTTTCGGGAGGGTGACCGTGGGCGAGGGGGGGGGGAGAGGTGCAAGAGAATTATTTAGAGAGGTATTAGTCGTTCAATTGTTGCAATACCTGTAGTGTAACAGACTGTTACAATAATAACATCCCGACTTTTATTGTTAGACTAGCTCGGCCGGTCTCCTCTACATTTTCTTCAGTGGATATCTAAACTTTCATAGAATAAAGACTGATAATTTTTCGTTAGTTTTCCAGCAGTTTATCGATTGGGGACCCCAAACTGTGAGAATAAAGAGTACGGTTCATATAGAAACTAAATAACAAAACTACTTCATATTCCAGGAAATTCATGGTGCCCCAAAATAAAACTAGGTCATGAATGCTTGTTTGTGGCTATGTTTTCACTTTTCAGCTTTATACTGTGAGTGTCGTTGTTATTCCAGCAGTTGCTGTAAGTAATTAGTGAGATACCCCAAAGACTTGTGTCATAAAGCTGTTAGATATTGTTGGCCAGGCATTAAATTTTGGCATATCAGCAGTTTGTATGTTTAAGTTTCTGAGAAACTGGGTTGTTTATTTTAAGAGTCCGCAAGCTGATTAAATAATGAACGCCGCCCCCACGTCTTATGTGGCATGGATTACATAATCATTTGTAAATATTTATCACCTTCACCGGCAAATAGAATTTTTTACTAACAAAAGCACCCAATAGATAATGCGTTGGTTTTGTTTTAACATGTTAATTATTGCCGGGTATCGTTGTAGTTTAAATAACGGCTTTGGTGTGTGCGTCGGTGACTGTATGCTCCAGCTGAAATCGAAGGTTACCGCGGTATTCTGAAATAGTTTTGTATTAAATCTAAAGCATTGGGGATCTACCATAATAGATCTGTGATAAGTAAACTGAGAGAGAAACAGGGACCTTGTTGACTAGTGACTTCCATGCTGTAAATGCAAATATAGGCACACATACATCCAATATATTTTATGTCCGCTCCCTAAATGATCGTGTACAGACTTGATGGCCTCCCAATTTCTCCAGATATTATAAATGCGGCATTGGTTTATTTGGACGGTGTAAACAACTGTTCCCCCTGACGCTCACGTGTTGCCAGGCAACAGCTGGCCTGTAGGCGGGGCTTGCCTTCACTGCGCATGTCTGTTATTGAATGGTCGATACCTAAGCATTTTAATCCGAAATAAATTAAAAGAACCGTAACTCAAAGCCTACAGAATAATGTAATTCTTGCTTTGGAAAGTGTTTGATTGAGATGTTTACAAGCATAGGTTTATGTTGCAGATAAAAGTTGCTTCTCTAAGCCAGTATAAGTATTAGTCCATTTTTTCCGCTTCATCATCAAGAATAAAGATATGATATAAATCATGTAACACTCACTTTTATGTTTATTTCTATACACTAGTCTGGCTTAAAACTGCCAAATATATTGACTGTTTCGTACTTTTGCTCTAAGATACGATATACATTGTAGCATCTTCAGATAATGGTAATCTAGAGCAGAGGGAAACAAAGACTAACATGGCGGTAGAGTAACATCTTTGAACGGGTACACAGCCAGCAACACGATCTGATCTGTAACACTGAGCTGATAAGGTAGTCTGACAACAAAGAGGACTGATGTACCACAGATGTCGATTTTTGCTCCAGATCTGACATCCAGAGAGAGAGAGAGAGAGAGAGAGAGAGAGAGAGAGAGAGAGAGAGAGAGAGAGAGAGAGAGAAAGTAGATCAAACTTTCATTCATTCTGGCAGGTTTACTTCATTATTATTGTTGAATTACCCGTACTTGTTATGCCATTGGTCTCGTGGCCTCCACTGTTATAACATAGATAATTAATGTTGTTACACCCTGTACACTTCCCCCGCGGGGGCCTGGGGGTTTATAAGTAGGTTCTCTGCTCCCACCCACAGGCGGTGTAAGCCCACCATCGGTGGGGTGTCTCCCATGGAGTGCCATCCTCGACATTCCAGGAGAGACATCTTTTCTCTCTCTCTCTCCTTGCTCCTGTCTTCTATCCCTCTTTCTTTCCTCTCTTCTTCTTGGCGTGTAAACGTATCTTACTGTGTTTGATACAATATAGCCGTAATCGTGCTGATGTGTGGTTAAACCCCAACAGAACAACAACAACCTAGTACACCTGGAGTCGGAGGTCTCACTGTCGGCTCCTGCCATCTGACAGCGGCTGGGGCAGTCAAAATAGTATAAGATATCTCAGTGACTCACTCAGGCCCATGACTGCGGAGGTAGTCGTAGGGGGAATCTGAGGGCTGCAGACAAGGCGACCCTTCTCCATCGCTGTCTGTCCGCGGCTTCCTGCAGCAGCTGGTGTGTTTGGAGTAGGCTCCACTCTCCACTCTTTGATATTTTCATGTCACTTCTTTCTCTGCCTTGCTCTTCTTCTCCCGAGGCTCCACTCTTTGATGTTTTCATGCCAGTTCTTTCTCTGCCTTCCTCTTCTTCTTCCGAGGGTCCACTCTTTGATGTTTTCATGCCAGTTCTTTCTCTGCCTTGCTCTTCTTCTCCCGAGGGTCCACTCTTTGATGTTTTCATGCCAGTTCTTTCTCTGCCTTCCTCTTCTTCTCCCGAGGGTCCACTCTTTGATGTTTTCATGCCAGTTCTTTCTCTGCCTTCCTCTTCTTCCCCCGCCCTGTATAGTGCCCTATCTCAGTGACCACAGCCCTTAAATCAAGTCCTTGTGGCATTTACGATCCTTCTCTCGCTTCACCAAACTTTCAGTCTGAACTGCCTAATCCACCATCCTTTGTTACCCTAGTCCTGTTCTGTTTGCAAAGACGGCGTTAGCTGTTCGCTATGTCCGACTGCAATCTTTTTATAAAAACAATAAGGAAGAAAAATCAGTGCCGGGAGAAAGAAATTCACAAACTTCAAAAAAACAAAAAAATAGAAGTTAGCGATACTATTTTGGGGGACTCTAGCTATTTCTTTCAGATACAAGAGAAGTATAGTTAATTTTTTAAAAAAATCGGCGGAGAATGTCGAATTGTGAATGATCCTGAACAATAATGACCTCCCTCCTGCAGATGAAAGATGGCTCAACCAATTCTAGTAAAGATATAAAAGAGAAAGAAGAGACAAGAGCAAATCAAGTTTACTTTAAGTGAGCATAAATTAAATCAGCGAAAGTATCGAGATCAAAGTGCATAATTATGTATTTTTTTTCACAGAGCAATGCCCTGTTTTTCCATCATTTAGCTAACTCAGTTAAGAAGAAAAATTACCCGATAAGTGTGGCTGATTGTTTATAAGTTCCTTCAACAATGTTTGTTACTAATAATTACAGCGTAAACTACGAACATCTTCCTTCAAACAATTTTACAAGATCTGTGTATCATAACTTATAAAATTAAGCACTAACACAATGCTCAAAAGTCTCACTGCAACATCTTGAAAATGTTTTACTTGTTGTATTGTCGTCGAAAGATTTACAAGGACAAGTTTTCCATGTTCCAAACAACGTAAAAACACTAGTTTAACCCTTCGTTTGTGTTAGCACGTTGTTTTTCTATGAACATGATGCTGGCAACGAAGTTAAACTATGGTGTAAAGTCAGTGTCCGTATGACTGATCTTCTCACTTATACATGCCACTCAGATTTGGAACGTTTTGACTTGGGCTCTTAGAGAATCATTAACTAGGATCCCTCCACCTCTCCTCTCCACCGGTCAAAAACATAAATAAATCTTTGAAACAAAAAGGCACTGATAGGTATTCCAAAAGTATGGATGACTTATTTATTTATTTATTTATTTATTTATTTTTAATTATGTTTCGTTCACCAAGAATCTTTCCGAATATAACAGAAAACGCATATTAAATTCTACTCAGCAACAGGTTTCTCTGCATACAAAAGACATCTTCATAATATCTAACAGTTTTGCATGTCTCTGTGTCATCTCTGTCGAAGTTGACGTGAATTGACTCGTTATCTCTCTCTCTCTCTCTCTCTCTCTCTTCCATTCTTCTAGTGCATTCCTCCTTAGATAGATTCATTCGTCCACTTTCTTCTCTGTCTTCCTCTCGCTCGTTTTCCCTCGATCTTCCCCTCCAGTATATCCTTACCGATGGTGTTGTGTCGTTTGATGTGACCAAAATATTGTAATTTTTTTTTTCTGCATTGTTGCCAGTAGTGTAGGTTTGACTTCTAGTATGACAAAAGATCTTCCTGTGGACTTAGCGCTGAATTCACAGAGTGCACTGACAGGGCTTATTGAAGTCGTAATTCACATGATTTTTTGTTATGATATGCATAGAAATCGTAGAACTGAACATGAAGAAGAAAGTTTACAAACTTTTAAACACTTTCAAGATCGAAGCCATACAAAAATCACGGTAAAAATGACTATAAAATGTGTGTTGGATCAAATGATAGACAGACTAGGAAAGAAAGGAGAAATATTTAGAAGAAGTAAATGTTCCCCATAAATCTTTGTTATGTCTAGGCAAACCGTTTTTCCTTCTGCTCTAGCAAGTAACGCTCGATTATTTTACTAATCAACTGTTACATCAGCATTAAGATTTCAGGAAAGATTAAGGGCTCAGACTGAATATTATTATGAACTGTATGCAAGGTCGACTCCCAGAAAGTGCAGAGGTGTGGAGAAAAGTTTCTCTCTCTCTCTCTGTCTCTCTCTCTCTCTGATCTCCTTCTTTCTCATTTCCCTTCTTTCTCTCTCCCTGCCCTCTTCTATTCGGCGTGTCTTTTTCTCCCTCTCTCACTCAATCTTTCTCTCTTTCTCCTTCCTGTTTGATAGTTCTGGCTATTACTTTGTTTGTTCTTTTTTCTTCCCTTCTCTTCCTCTCTCTCCTTCCTTCACTCTTAGAACCACTGGGCACATAATTACGAGGTATTTTTTGTTGTTGTTTTGGACAGCTTTACATCATTACTCTTATCCTACAGCCACAGCTTCACAACAACACCTTATCTCGCTTATTTCAAAACTCAGAAAAAAAAAATAAACAATTCACCATTCAAATCACCATCTATTGGGCACAATCTGACTTGTATTAACAAAAATGCGGAAAACTAAAACATTATTTCTTCAGTTACCTGTGTAAACGACACGGCAGGAAAGTACATGTCAGTTAAAGTTGGTAGCCACTGTGGCAGCTCCTACCTGCTCTAGCTATTGATTCTGCACAGATTAACTGATCTACACTGCGTTTTCCTGGCCTTATTGTCTTACTCTGTGGCTCAGGCCACTTCGTGCAGGCAAGAGGTAAAATTTGGGTTTGATGAAATGTCATTTCCATAATAGCTGTGACCCGTGATGGTCGTAATAATGCAACAGTCTTAAGTAACCGATATTGCTATAGGAAAAGAGAGGTGGATTTCTGTTGACAGATATCCGGTACTGCCCAGGTTAGCCTGGGTGGGAAATATCGCTCCCGCTGGAATGTGACTTAAATACGAGTAATATAGAGAATCCATATATTTGGTATATATGCGATAACTATTTATGGCACTGCCCTATAAGATATTTGTGCTTCTCGTGTCCTGAGACTACTATACAGTTGTTTGGCTGTCTGCCTGTAGCTCATGGGTCTCATTTTGGTCTCATTTTTCACGTGGTCTAAAAAATAGACCTTTTGGAGAGTTTGGAGACTTGTATTAGTGGAATGTCATGGCGACACCAGTACTTTTTTTTTTTTTTAGGTTTTATTTAGATCGCTTGTAGTCAGTTCCTGGACTGCAGATATGTCCTGCCGGAGTTGTGTGCGTAGCGGGGCAGATGTGTTCGAGTGGTAGTGGTGTGAGTTATCTTTTTGGTACCAAACAGATCCAGTTCCACTCACCTGTCTCACATTCTGAGCTGGCGCCCTTCGCCCACCTTCTCCATCCCGAAAAGGAAAAAGAATTCAAAGTTCTGTCTGGACAAACCCAAACGACACATTCATCTTTTGGTACAAGTGTGGAATTTAGTCTAAAATTTCAGTTACAACCACACAAACAGAAAGTCTTCTGTGTCCAGACGTTTAAAGCCCGCATTTGTCTACGACACTTTGGCATTTCCTTCTCCCATCAGATTTCAGCGCCATTTTCCCCGCATATTAGGAGTTAACATAAAGGATGAATAAAGCTTGAATTATGGCATCAAGAGAATGTGACTACTCTTACTAACTCTTAAGGAAAAGCAAAATGGATCATATTCTTTAACGATTGTGTGATCATTGCCGAACCGTTGATCAAATTTGAAATAAAAACAACAACAATAACAACAAAAGCAGAGACATTAAGATGATCACTGAGCCTTCGATCTTAAAAATAGTAACAGTGTTTACTGAGGAGCTGGATAAGAGAAATCTGGTCGGTTTGGTTAAAACCAGCGCTGTACATTAAGTCTATAGTTTAGAGCCAAAGCTGGCATCCGATAACTGTTTAGAAATTGTGAGACATGACTGAACAACATGAGACTTTGATCGTTAGATAATCCTTTATATAAACAATTTGACAGTATAATTAAATATCTGCACGTTATAGAATAGTTGTTCTTTTTCTCTGTCGCATGGTATTGGCATTGTTATTTTCCCACATTTTCTTTATGATGTTTGTGACTGGACATGTGTAGAAGAGGGATGGGGGAGGGAGATGTGAATGGAGTTCTATAACGATTCATTGCCATTATGTACATCTCCTCTGGCTGTCTCTGTGCAGGTCTATTGGTTTGTACTTCTTCTCTTGTTAATATTTAAATATAGTGCTCTGAAACACCACTGGCAGTGCTATGCTTAATCTTTTCTTCAGCAGTGTTGGATGTTCATGGTCACTACAGTTTGATTGTAGGGCACAAGCTCAAACTGATGGAAAAACAGACAGAGAGATAGACAGACTGACAGACAAACAGGCACACTGAGGGCAAACATAATTATCGACAGTCAGTCATGCACTTAAGGGAAGACGGAAAAATAAAGCTGGTTTGAAACGTGCACTCTTGAGATATTATTTGAAATTACTGTTAGGACAGGATGAAATACAAAAATGAAATAACTATTGTTTCCCACTTAAAACCTTTTCATTACGGATGAATCCTTTAATTTGCAAGTTTCTAAATATAACAACTATGATTGAAACTCTGAGCTCAAAATGCACTTTTTGTTTCTTTTTATAGACCAGATCAAGTGTTGAAAGTCAATGATCAAAGCTTCAGCTTCCTTTACCAAACAAACTGTACTAACTTATCCGTACTAAAAAGACCTAGATGTTATTTTCGGTATCCGACCAGTTTCGATCGGAAGTGGAAGTTCCGATAGTTTCTTGATTTGGTAGCGCCCGAAAAAAAACTTGCCATGTTAAGACCCGGGAAAGAATTCGTGGTTGTTAAGGAATGCATAGGCTTAGTATGACCTTTGCCCTGACAGAGTCAGGTCTGTAGTACAACAGTCCACCTGTTGACTTTGACCTGGTCCTATTGTCTTCGTCAACATTAGTTTCCGTGTGGTGTTTCTCACCAAAGACAATGTCTAGTGGCGAGCGGACGTGTTTGGTCAGATGTCTTTTTTGCGCGAGTCTTCCTCAAGACTTGGCACCGGTTTTCAGTACCATAGTTGATTAGCCTGTTGAGGATTTGGTGACGGATTCGAGTGACTACAAATGGTTCAACTGTCGATTAGTTAATAGGTCACTTGGTTGGTTGTTTCGTTCGGTTGAGTGTTCGGTTGCGTTGATGTCAGTGAAACTGCTTGGTTGTTTTAATGATTGGTTAGCTGGTTAGTCGAGTGACTGGTTACCTGGTTGCTTGCCTCCTTGGTTGTTTGGTTGTTTGATTGGTTGGTTTGATTGGTTGGTTGGTTGGTTGGTTGGTTGGTTGGTTGGTTGGATTGGTTGGTTGGCTGGTGAATTGACTGGTTGTTGGTTGCCTATTGGTCACACAGTTTACTAGTATGTCAATAGCTTGGTTAATCTGTTGGTTTGTTGGTTGATGTGGTTGGTTGGCTAACTGTCTGATCAAAGTTGAGTTCCTGGTCCCTTGGCTGACTTCATTTACTGACTAGCGAGCTGAAGAAATATAGTGACGGTCAGATAACCATTGAGCTCATGGTCAAGTTATTGTACAGTTTCCTAGTTGATAGCAACAAACTGGGCAGAAAAAGAAAGACAGAGAACGGAAAACCAAACAAACCTTACGGATTAGAATAAACGGACCCAATGTTCAGAGATATAAAAGATTTTCATTAAAACAGTAAATTCAAACCCATATCTTTTTATATCATAACTTACATCTAAATGTTGAACTAGGTAAATTATCAACGAAGCGATTGACATGTAACTGTTAATATCATGGAATTGAAAAAAAGAATATGTCACATGTGAATTTACACTTTTTGTTCATGGCATTCATGAAGATAAATAAAAAGACTAATAGCTCTTGACCGCCATTGCTGGTCAGTCTTCCCAAGATAGAAAAATAAATAAGAAATGCTCATAAATTCATTAGAACTTCTAACAGGAATCAGCCATTTCCACTGTTAATAAAAGCATTTTTCTATGTTTGTATCAGTAAGTTCTCATGGAAAAATCTATTGATCTGAGGCTCATTTCTGAATCCTGGATTATGGTCTCACTGTACTCAACAAAAATTTATGATATTTGCTGATGTTTTAACAACAGATACGAACAAAAGCAACAAATCCGTTCTAGATTATAGGGCCATATCGGTGAAGATAAACCAACAAAGATAATCTTTGTAAACTCTCAGTGGTGGATTTTTTTCTCTTTCTACATAAATAGTGAAAAGCAATGAGAAGAAAAGGAAAAACAAAGCAATTTATCACACTGTTACGAATACACCTGGAATAAAGTTTATTACTTAACATTTAAATCTCGAGAGTTTTCTCCTTAATCCTTTCAATGTTGAGCTCTTGGTGTGAACGCGTTGCTGTCTCTCTTTTTTGAGAACCATCGAAGATTGTCACACAGTGAAAGCGAGATGCGGGTATTATATGTAACACTAATCTTGTCAGGAATGAAACGGGGATATCTTCCCTGAAAGTTCACCCGAGTCTCAAAATTCCAGTAGTTCTGGTCCAGCAGCTAATGGGTTAAAATACAAAGGCAGGAAATATAGATGGCATTTTTATTAAATGTGCCCAAAAAAGAGGATTTTAGAGAAAGAGATATAAAAAGTGAGAGCAATAAGGAGAAAGAGAAAGTTCTGGGGAGATTAGAAAATACATTTAGTAACTGAAATAAAAGAGAGCAGAGATTAAGAGAGATGAAGAAAGAGGAGAAGAGCATAAAGAAACCCAGAGAGAGAGAGAGAGAGAGTGAGAGAGAATTAGACGGACAGACAGACCGAAGGACGATGGGCGCTAGATCGAGAGATTATCATACAATAAATCTAAGTAACATATAGAGTCAATTTAGCCATGTATACAAGAAATACACTTGGAATTTCTTCTTCTGTCCTCATTGAAGGATATAAAAGAAACAACATGTGCACGAATTAATTACTCAATTTCCTTAGGTTTCAACATATCGACAAATGTGTCACTGCAATATTCTGCAGAGATTTATAGCGCAGCCTGGTTAAGCTAAAAAAACAACAACAACAACAACATAAAAGTAAATCTCTTTGGCTGTAAACAACATGTACACGTCTTGAATAGTGTACGTGCTCTCTCTCTCTCTCTCTCTCTCTCTCTCTCTCTCTCTCTCTCTCTCTCTATGTGTGGGAGTGCAGAATAATAATTAATACGTATTTTTGTCCAGATGTGTAGGTATCGTTAATATACTAATCTCTCTTCCTAGTTCTATGCCATACACGTGTCACTTCTGATCTTAATTTATTTTCTGCTCTATGTTCATTTATGTCATTAAGGTGTGGCTTTCTGAATACCAGCTCACTTATGTGAGTTTTTCTTTACCTTCCACCACGTATGTGTGATAATCTGTATGTACAGTCACTTCCCTATGGTTCTTTTGGAATGTCCATATGTTATAGGCATCCTTAGGGCGATTCTTAGTCTGGCCAGCAAATACTTTGATCTTAGACGAAATCAGAACTTTTCTGAGACCTCAAATATCGGAATGAAATGAAAATCGTGCCAAAGTATTTTCCACCCTTCTAGCAACATGTGGTATTGCATAATATTTTACATTAACCCTGTCCATTTGCGAGGACATGTTATAAGCTTACATTTAAAAAAATAGGAGGGTAAAGGAGCGGATCTTTACTGATTTTCTTTTAAAAGGCTAACTGCTAAAATCAGTTCAGTTTTCTAGTTCATTTATGTGTTTTGTTCTTAGCAGAATGCATTTTGTTCCCTTGAATTTTGGCAAACATTAGACATTCTGTGGCTGGCACTCAGCAACGCGCTCCAATGACCTCATTTCCAAGTTCATTTATTGAAAGTCAACACGTGTAGTGACCTGTTGTAATGTCGTTTCGCCCTAAGCACGAAATGACAACAACAACGTCGGTGTGTTTCAATTTCCCGAGAACCAGCAGGTCTGCATACAAGACCTCCTGGCACACGGCTCTGTTTTGCCCATTTATTTTACGTTTGCGCGGCCGCACAATGCACTGAATGGCCCTTGGACATTGGCTTCCTTCGTTTCGCGCGTCTTTGTTTTCTTGCACCGACTGGCACTGCCGTGCTGTTGAATAGGACATCATGTGTACAGGAAGAGCAAAAAATGATTTTATGTGCTCGTCGAAACGGCAAAAATGTATTTTATTTTACACTTTGGAAACCAGAGAGACAGATGTTCAAACGGACACACATGTAAACAGACACACATACACACACACATACACAAAGATTGAATTTCATCAAGAGAAGAGAACGGGAGAGAGGGAGAGAGAGATAGAGAGAGAGAAAGTAGTGAGAATGACTGGAAAAAATGACTTCTCCCTCCTCCCCTCCCCCCAAGAAAAATCACCCCTAGCCCGACAAACAACGATTGTCTTTTCATACACAGTTTGAATTCTATGTTACTTTTTGTTAAGAACAAACAAATGCATGTTTTGGGGGTCAGAAAATCGGTAAAGTGGCAAACTGTCTTCTTCATTGAAGCCACTTTTGTGATTTGTCCATAGCGCAGGAATAATGAACCCGACTGGTGCGCAGACACAGATCCACTTCAGAATCGTTTGTGTGTAACTATCCAAAGACGTCAGCCCCGTCTCGAAAAAACAACAACAACAACACTATAACGCCATGTATGCATGAAAGAGCATGAAAGGGAACTAAAGATGGTAGAAAAACTTGCATTATGTTTACACTTTTATAGTGTTTATTTATTCTGCTTCTGCCTGTAGGTCATGTGACTCCTGCATCTGCAGAAAGACTGTGCCGTACTGTCCGTCCCTATTAGTATACCCATAGATCAAACTCGTCCACAGCTAAGAGCTATGGTTTTGTATTTAAGTAGATCCAGTTCCAAACCAGGCACTTAGAGGCTATGGTTTTGTATTTGACTAGATCCAATTCCAAACCAGGCTCTCAGAGACTACGGCTTCCCAGGGCCATAGAACAAATTCCATGGCCTTTAGATTCCTTTTGCAGACATCTTTGTAACAAAGCCAGCTGTGGTCTGCCCGTGAGCCATTTCCCTGCTACTAAGTAAAACAGGAAAACCCACAATGTACTCTATCAGTTTGCAGTTACCCACAAATACCCACCAATTTAATCGTATTAAGATTAATTGTCAGCGATATGCACCATTAGTGACCGTCAATAGTGTTGTCAGTAGCTGTCAGTTCATTGTGTGAAACAACAGCACCGTTGACTCGATAAACTCAAGTTCAAATCAATTAGTCCTTAAAAACAGATAACGAAAACAAGGTGAGAAAACAAATAAAAAAGAAAATAAAGAAGAAAGAATATCGGAGGAAAGAAAAAAAGAAAGAAAGAACAGGAGAGGAAAGAAAGAAAGAAAGAACAGGAGAGGAAAGAAAGAAAGAACAGGAGAGGAAAGAAAGAAAAAATAAAGAAAGGAAAAAGAAAAACGGAATGAAAGAAAGAAAGAACAAAGAAAGAAATCAGAAACAAATACGAAAAGATCTTCTTATCTAATGCAGCTTCTTATAAAACAATAAGAAGTTATGTCAACAGAAATCCCTTGATATCCCTGGACAAGCTGCATGTATGCTGATTACGCAGGCTGAACCCAGGACGAGCCTTGCTTGAACCAATATCTGATTTCAGGCATCAATAACATACCGTGACTTCTATATATTGTTTCATTACTTGACGTGGAATTAACTACCAATGTTGTTAACGTAAGCAGAAAAAAAAGGATTAGAGCTACTAGAAAATTGGCAAGAAAATATTACCATATGTTTCTGCAATTACTTTAAGGCACAAAATGAAATATTCGACTTATTTTTTATGTGGTTTTATTCAAACAGCTTATTATAAGACAGAAAAAAAGGAACATACCATAAATGACAATCTGAGGCAGCTTTAAATTATGTTCATTTTCATTTTCTTTTGTTTTCCTTTCATAAATTTATCATGCACGATGTAATCCGTCTAATTTATAGAACGGAACAGATTGTAATGTTCTCATGCTTATTTACAAATGATTTGTGATATGAATCATCAAATATGATGTATATGATAGTAAATCTAGTTATATGCTGCTCGAAAGTAAGACCATCGCGTACGAATAATAACAAGAACCCATTATGCAGAATTTAATGCTTTAAGTAACAAATTATACATTCACAGTAGGTGGCAAATGGAGAAATGATACAGATATTACAGAAGGCTGGTGTCCTGTATAGCGTGAAGGCCAGATATCCATCAACTGACTTATAACATAATGTGTACCATCTGGTTAAGATATCAATAATGAAAGGTAATTCATGTAACCGAAAAGTGCAAAGACTGGCTGGCCAGTTAGTCAGTCAGTTTGTTACCTGGTAATTTCGGTCACTAAGATCATGTAATACAGTGCTACTAAGTTTGCTACCTAATCCAAAGAAAAAAGTTGGAGAAAGAGCATTCGCCAACTATGCGCCAACCGTGTGGAACTCTCTTCCAAACTCTTTGAGGGCCCTAAACTCTGTAGAAGACTTTAAGACTAGCCTCAAAACATATTTGTTTAAAATTCACCTGAAATCATAGTTTGTGTGTTCGTAGATGTTTACGTTGATGCACGTTGATGTGTTTCTGGGTATGGACATGTGTGTGCGCATGTGTGATGGCACTCTATTTGTAACGTGCCTTTGTCTACATTTTATTGGATTTATTTTACTTTTCTGTAAAGCACCTAGAGCCATTTATTGGGATTGGCCGCTATAGAAATGCACTCCATGATTGTTATTATTATTATTATTAATTTATAGTCAGTTTTCAGTTGTTGCTCATTTGCTGGTACATTAGCATCATCATCATCATTAATATCATTAATTAATATTATTATTATTCTCGTTTTGTTTTTATTATTATATTATTGATGTTATTGTTATTATTGTTTTCTTTTTATTTATGGTTTTAAGTCTATGAATCAAGAAATCATTCCAGTTTCTAGTCTGAGTTAGAGAAACCCTATCTTGTTTGAATAAAGAAAAGCCACAGAAATAAATGTATGTCAAGATAATCCATTTTGCAGGCTAATATTAACGAGCCACTTATGCGCTCTTGCCCTTGGGTAAAATAGTTATGGATGATGTTCTTTTCTTTAACTGGCAAAATGATGACAGTGGTAAAATTTCTCTCTCATGTCACATGTCATAATTAGTCAGATTCAATCGCTAGGTTGGGTGTGAGTGGATAAGTACATATTAGCCTCAGAATCAAAACAGAATTGTTAATCAATATATACATTGTCTATCGGCATTGTCTATCTAATTTAATAGAGTAAAAGATACAAACTACAATCTATAGAACTCCATGCGTTAAAATTTGAATGGAATGACGGTACTGGAAAATGTTTTTTAACCTTTGGTTCTTTTACTAAAGTTGTTAACCCAATCAAGTTCATTAGCTTCAACAGCACAAACCATCCTGGAACAAAGATCTCTATTCTTTCCGAGGTTACCATTTTACTTCTTGTATAAGTGTCCCCTCATTTAGTTATTGGTAAGACAATTCTTCCAGGTGATATGTACCCTATCACACAGCATTTTTCAAATGGATTTTTTCCTGGGATCTGTCTTTTCATTTTTCTAAGCCCTTGTCTAAATCAGTGCCATCCTTTTCTTAGCATTGCCTTTCTCCAGGAGGTATCTAATTGGTCCATCTCACAATTCTTCTTTCTTCTTAGTGTCTCTGACCTCTTCTCTGAGATTTCTTCTGTGCCACCAACATTTAAATCTTACATGGAACATTCTATCACCATTGTGCAAAATGGATGGACAAATGGTTAGTATTAGAGAGGGGGCAGTGAACTAAAACTGTAATTGAACGTGCCATGGATGAAAACTAATCCCGGTCTTTGATGGCAAACTGGGTTTTATATGTTCATATTTCAGCTGTTAGCTTTGCACATGGTGTTAGCGGCCTCTGAGCATTCGAGAATTGACTAACCCTTTCCACTCGAACAATGAATAATCCATGAATTTAAACCCTTTCCTCAACCTCAAAAATGTCGGTGAACAGCACTGAACTAGCAAGATTTTTGTAACAATATCTAGTCATGCTCCAGAAATGACAAGCTGTGCCTAAATACACTGTCTGTCAGACGAAAACTTTCGTTTTATGTTTATATGTCATCTATTAAAAAAAAAATGCAATGCGTGTCTTTGACCAGTCCTGTTCCTGGGTACTCCTAAGACACCTAGGATTAAACTGGGGATTATGTCTAAAACTTTATATAAACCATCTGTTTGTTGCTTAAGTATTAATATATAATCTGTTTATTTATGCAGTTGTGGCCTCGCTGAGATGCTACTGGTGCAGTGGAGTAGGGGAGGACAGGCAGTGTGAGACAACGCCCCACCTCGTCAGCACAGGACCTGGTGCCATCGACTGCAGGACTGAGTACTGTATCTCGTCCAAAGTTATTGACGCAGGTAAGATATGCCATACAAGGTTGTGTTTTGTCCAGATCTTCTATACAAATATCAAACTAATAGATGGTTTTGCCGGCTGGAAATATATACAAGTGATGCTGAGCGGATTTTTCCTCTTCTCACTTTTTAAAAACATTAATGTTACAGTTCCTGCCATATTTACAACATTAACTTTGGGCTGCCTTTTCTCCTAGTTGTGTCAGAGAGACAGTTGAAATCCACATTAAAACATATGTCCAAAGTCTAGTTTTGTCGATACCAAACACAAGGGATTTTATCAAAATCGCCAGTTTTCTCAAAACCTTGAATTTCATCACGTAAAGTCTTTGATATTCTCACTCCTCGTTTCATGATACAAACACACCTGCAGAGATAACAGGCAAAGACAGTGACATAGAGATATACATGTAATACATGAATGACTGCAAAGTCAACATTAAGAGCAAATGTTCACAGGTCTAAGGTAACACAATCGATCCTGGAGGTCTCAGGTAAAAAGAACGAAAAATATCAAATTTCATTAGCTGAGTTCAGTCTTTAGAGTTAAATGACGACATGTAGCCTTTTCATTATTTTGTTGTTATCAGTTAAATCCATAATGATTTTCCCACGCATTTCTATACTTATTTGGCTACCACAGTGGTATTACCTGAGTTTTTGAAAAGATCAGAAATACTGACAAGTGACTTTTGAGAAAAAACTTTATTTTTTCATTTAACAACCTGTCACTGTCTGATCGGTTTATCCTGACTCCATCACCTACAGTATACCAAACAGTAACAGGTTGATTTTGAAACAAAATCGTTGATAATTTCGGAATGAACAAAATAGAAAGTGAAGTTTTCAGATTTTTTGAATTCATTATCGTCAAAGTAACTAATATTGCTGGTATAATTATTAGTTCGTGTAGTCTCTTCAGTTTAAACTGCAGTTTAAATTGAAAGATTTCTTTGAGGTTCTATGATGGTAAAGACTTTTCGATTGGCCCACAATATCAAGGATACTGGGCATCTATCACGTTATAATTAACTTGTACGGAACAGTATTAAGGCTTACACTAGCGTGTTTTCGTTTTTTATATTTGTTTTACAATCAACTCCCTCACCAAATTTGTGGGTCTTAAAATATTTCACTTGTGGTAACGTAAATTTTGAAATATGATTGTTTCAAAACAAAATGAATAAATCAGTTTTTGTAATGAAATCTAGTTCTTATTCAGTTCAAGCTACTAGCGTCGAAATAATGTTTGCCTACCAATCTGTGAGGGTGGACAAAGGGATATGAAATCGGCGAGAAAAAAGATTCTTTGATTGATCACAAAAAGAAAAAAAAGGAGGAGGATCACAATAAGAGCACATATAATGATATTTCTCCTAGGACGGCGTTAATGTCAATAACTCTTATAAAGTCATACATCGGAATAGGATCCTTACGACTGAATGCTATGTACAGTCCAGGGCAGTCAGCCAATCCCCATCTCAGGTCACAAACATAACTATTGACATCAGTGACTATATGGACACACGTGGACACTTCAATCGATGGATTTCTTCCTCACGATCTCTTGCCGGAAATCGATGTCACATGACGAGCTGCGTTCAGTATTATGACGCACGTCAGTGCTCAGATGTCATCAAATCTATGATAAAATAATTTCTGCAGACATTATCAAATTTTACTTTATCTTTTTTTTTTTTTTTGGGGGGGGGAGGTATATTATTTATCTAATTTTTATTTTGTTTATTTTGTTTGTGTATGTTTACTGTAATGTACGCAGAACACTAGGGCTGATAACATGAATTGATTCACAGACATTAGATTGCAGGAACACATGTCGCACATGAAAACATTATGTTCTGTTTGTTCTGTGGTACACCCTCGCTGCAATGTGAGACATGTAGATTTATGCAGAAATATTAATGGTTAATAATAACGTCTTGTAACTTGTATTTTCTTAGTGCAAAGGAGTGGGATTTCAAAATTAGGTGCAATCTTGAGACCAGAAATGACACGTTTGTAACTCCGAGATGTTCATGTTTCGACAATAATTTTCTTTTCTTTTATTATGATATAATGATCCCAGTCTTTTCATGACGGTGTACAAAAATAAACCAAAAAAAAAAAAAAAAGATGAACAACTTGGAGATTCTGACATGCAGTAATTTTATGTTTTGCAATTGTATATGAAAAAAAATTGTTATTTAAAGATAACTTTCTTGATAACATTAAGCTGCAAGACTGTCAAATCAATTGAAAGTATTTTTAATCATGAAACCAAAGAAAATCTTTATAAATCAAAATACGCGTTGAATTATGATAAAAACTTATGATAGTCAACTAAGAGTTCAGTGTCAAGTGAGAGATAAGGGAGCTGACAACAGAGGGTTAACCCATTACACAAACCAGTGTGGTGACAATGTGTATGTCTCAAGGCCAGTCAGAATGAGACCTTGGACTCGACCACAGAAATCAGGAGCTGAATGTCTTGCAGATAGTACTGATTTTCTACTGCAGAAACTGAAGAACAGTCATCTCTAAATAAGAAAATACTGTCCTTACAGGCAGACTCTAGATATATTAGAGTGTTGTAAGGTGAAAGTACATTGAAGAATTAAATGCTAATCTGTTCAATTTTGTCGATTTTTTTTCCTGATTTTTACCCATGATGAGGGATTACATCTGTCTCTTCACTTTGCCTTATCTCTGACTATAGTCAAGATAAATCAAAACCTTTTCATGCATGAAGGTTTATGAGTGAAGGGTTTGCGTGTGGGAATAACTCACTTCGGTGTAAAATCGACTCGACTGACCTTTCACTTTGGCCGGCTGTGAGATAAAGTTCAAGATAATCTCAATAAGACTGAATTTGAGTACTCTTTTTTTTTTCTTTTTGTGGTGTTATTATTACAGTGAAATAGCCATATACAACACAGATCTCTGCCAGTGCCACTATTCCGTCAATATAAATCATCACTGGAAATACAAATTAGTTTCTAAATATCAGATTCAAGTTCTGACCAAAAAAAAAAAAAAATAAAATAAATAAATAAATAAAAAAATACACTTTTGGATTACATTTTGCCTGTTTTGGTATCGATGAAATTCGATGTTGGGCATATTTTATTTGTCTTTTAGTTTCTTTTGTAAGGCAATGGTGCAATAGGCAGAAAAAGGTTAGGCTTGTGAACAGGATAGGGCATTACAACAGGAGGAAAAAACACAGAGAAACAAATTCTCTTTAAAATTATGTTGAAACGGTCTCAGTATTGGGTCACTGATAGTTAGCATTACTTCAGGGGTACACTTCATGCTCTTTTTTTTCTGCACTGGTCAAAATGTATTTCCTTATGGATCAATAGAGTGTTTGTATTAGTATTCGTATTTTAAAAGCTATCCTGAGTCCCAACGAATTAATTTCAGGCCTATTTTAAAAATTCGAACACTTTGAAAGCTGTTTAACCCTCTAGAGCTCATGGAGTTGGTATCGATATGAGATACTGAATCCAGAAATCCAAGGTCATACTTAGCGGGACATCAACTGTTTAGATCTTAATTCAGGCTCTATTTAAGTCTGAAACTGTATTCAAGAAAATTATGTCATGCTGAATCGCCCGAATGTGTGCACGTGTGTATGTTTGTGTATGTGTGTGTGTTTGTATGTCTGTGTCTGTGTTTTTTTTTCAATATCATATCTGTAACTATATGCTAGAGAGTTAACGAATGAGATGCGACACGGTGAAATCGGGCGGTCGTCAACTGTGACAACCGGTGAAATCAGATGTTTTTCAACAGTGAACGAACTTTTAAGGCAATTATTTTTTCTTCACAGAACTCTTCTATATCAATCTAAAAATGCATTTCAGAGTTAAATTTGCTGAAACGGATTGAATAAAAGCCTAAAAATTGTAATTTAGCGGCATGGACTAACAAAGATTAATAGGGATTTACAAAAGTGATCGGCCATTTTCTCACTAAATTCAGCTGCAGCAACAGGTCACCCCCATTGTCTTCAATTGCCAATAGTTTGACTTCTATTTAAGGTAGAACTAAATGTTTTTCACACAATGAAAGGGAAATAAATAAGCTTAACTTTGGTACCAGTAACTCCATATGCTCAAAATTTGACGAGAGCCTGATTTTATCTTGTCGTATTTCAAATAATAAATGTTTTTCTTTTTTTTTTCCCAGTCACTGGTGAAGTGAAATCCTTTGCCCGTCTATGTGACAGCGTGCCGCGTGGTAACGTCTGTGTGCGGGACCCCCGCCTGGTCACGTGTTTCGAGACCTGCACCCATGACCTGTGTAACAGCGGCAACCCTGACCCTGCCCTGTATCCCGTGCCGACCTACACAGCTCCAGCCTTGCCGGGTGTGCTAGGTGGTCGGGAGCACATGGGAGCCCTCTGGGCCACTCAGCACCACGCCCAGCTTTTGCACGAACATCCGCCGGCCGAGGTAGAAACAGAGACAACTCATCGTAGAGGTCCTCCCGAGAGAGCTGCCCCTCAGCGGCCTCTCCGCAAGAAGTATCGGGGAGGCTCGAAAGTCTCAAGAAGGATGAATATTCACAACACTGCTGCTCGTGGTGATAATCTCTCCAGAGGTGCTGGGAATCAAGAGAATAATGATATGCAGAAACAATTTGTCCAAAAAGACAGGCATGTTCAAGGACAAACAAATTTGCATAAAAGTGTGGAAGAGGAAATTAACTATAAATATCCATTCTATGACAGGAAATCAGTGCATTTCCATCCCCACACTCGCTACGAAGGAAAGCCCAGATCAAGATTTCAATTCAAAACTTTCAACTCTGAATCTAAAGGCGCCGGTGGAAATCTGCTTCATGAAACACGAAATTTATCCTATGCAGATGCTGCAGCAAAACCCAGAAAAGGTGAAAATGTCTCCAGAGTGAAAATCTACGGCTTGAGTTCTATTCCTTACTCACCAGACATGATGGACAACGTTCGGGCCTTCTGGAGGAGAGCAGAGAGTCACAAGCGGAAAGGCATGTCTGATAACGAAACGAACGGTAAACGTAAACACTCCTTCAAAAAGTCACCTTTTGCTATGAGAAACCCAAATGCTACTTCAGAGCCGATGGAGAAAGAACACATCAGGAGACGTACGTTTCAGGACAGGACAAGCACTGAAACGATGGTAGGGAATGTCGATATGAACTCTGCAGGTGATCATAAAAGTCGCCGTTATTGGTGGGATTACTTGCCTGACAAATCTAGCAAAACCGATGGATCGTCTACAGAATCTGTCAAGTCCTTCGAGGCTCACAACAGTGCGCCACAACAAAATGATGAAAAAAGCCAAACGAAATGGAGATTTAGCAAAGATTTAGAGAGAAAAGAACGACTGGACAGAAAAAAGACAAGGGATGGGCTTTACAAGGGAAGTAACAACAATTTCAATAGACATATGTCTCAAACAGACGGTCATCTCCCCTTGCCTAGCTCTGGTGGAAAGCGAGATTCGATATACGAAAACAAGTCCACAAACGGTGTTAGCGTTAGCGATGTGATGGGCAACCAAGACAAAAAACTACCAGCTCGTGGAAATGTTATGTCTCACATTACTCCAACTGCTCAGCCGACCACCACAATCAAATGGTGGGCACATGGGCGTGTGGAGAAGGATGATCAGTACAATGACATGGGTGTCTCACCGTCCCCTTACGCCAGCAGGGTAACCAACAAGATGGGAAAATCTGATAGGAAGCTCACATACTGGCTGTACTCACCTAGATTTCCCTCTCATGGTGTTACTCCATCAAGCTATGCTCACAGAAAACAACTAGTGCCCTATCGCGTTATGGGCCTTAAAAAACACAAGGAGCAGTACAAGTCAATGCCTCTTCCTGTGGAAAATGCAGATTTTCGGACCAAACTCCCACAGCAGAAAGAAAAATCAAGCTCAGAAAGGTTGATGAAGAGTCCTTTTACTCCTAGACCCAGGTTCGACGATCCCTCAGAATTTTACACTTTAAACCAAATAAGGTATGGGAAAGGAAAAATTTCCCGGCAAAGCGGAAAAACCTCAGTCTCTGAGCGAAACCAGAGAGGGCATTGGCTTCAGTCTGAAGGCTTTCGTGCAAGACGGAATAGAATTTACAGACCTATGCCAAAGCCTGAGGCGTATTCAAACGCTATTGAAGGTAAAGATATTCTGATGAAACTTAGGAAAGTGGCAAAAACCGCACGTCCTCAACCCAGAAAGATGTGGTATGATCTAGCACAAGCAAACAAAATAGGAAGCAGTCAAGCCCAGAATCGTTTGCCTGTCTACGATGCATCGTCTAAAACCAAAGTCAATGCTATTAAAGAGTCTCAGGATGTTGAAATAGCCCGGTTGAGCACACAGGATAGCCGATTCCGTGATGTCAGTGACGACAGAGTTTCAAAGCAAAACTACCATGACCATACTGATTTTGGTATAAACATTGATCCAAGCACCATAGGCAGTAGCTCAAATGCCACGAAACCCACCACAGTGCAGAGCAGTCCAGTGAAAGATCGCAATGGCTGGACATTGGTAAAATATTCAGTCACGCCGAAGTATTCAACTGTGAACAGTGAAGTGTACATGGGTCACATTGAGCGAGATGATGATGGAAGATACAAGTTACATCTGACGCCATCGACTTCCAAATTCAACAGGCGTACAACATTGTCTACCTTACAACCTTACGCTGCACAACGAGACAGTCTCTTGTCCAAGATGTCCTCACCACGATCTTTTAGAAATCAAACATCTGGAAAGAGAGAACGTATCCCAGACCACAGCAACCGCGTATATCCATTCACCCTGAATGCTACAGGATCGCACAGCTCAACAACTAGATTACCATCCATATCACCTCAAGGGTCAAAGGTTGTGACTCTGTTACCTGGAAATTACAAATCAACGACCACGAGAGCCTCTAATCGACCATTACCTACAGACCTCCCTAAACTGATCGCTGTGACAACAGTGGAGCCACCACAAGGGACTGACAGATATGCCAGGTTAGGACATGCTCCACACGATGACAAAACTATCATATTGCGCAACAATAGGCCAAACCAAAGTCCTTCTTCCCACTACCAATTCCACCAAACTGCCACGAAAATGCCCAGGCCACAGAGTCCAGATCTTAGGGTACCTTTAGTTATACATTCTCGAACAGAGCAGACATCTAGAAAGTTGTCCTCCTATAAAACTTACAATAATGATCGTCGTCAGGCTCCTGTTTCGTCCCACTCAAAACTCACCACGAGACTACCATATACGACCACTAGAAAATATCAAACAACTTCGTCCGGGTCAACAGTGACCAATATACCAGAAGGTGGTCAGATTACCATGAACTACAAGCCAACGAAAGACTCCCTGCATTATAAGACAAAAACCAGCAGACCACAAACACATACATTAGCTCATACACTTACCACTGCTAAACATTCCAAACTGTCACAATCTCACGGTGCTCCGTCACAAATCAAGCCCGCAGCCTCGGCCAAGAAGATAATATTATCCCTTACCAAATCAGCTGAACCTGTCACGCCAACCTCAAGGAGCAAATATTCACGAAGACCTTCAAATGTCCCAAACAACATTGGCGCGACGGACACTGCACAAGACAAGTCGGAGATAGAAAGCAGGCAGTCGGTGAGCGGTACACCAAGGTCATGGGCCATGCCGCACAACTCCCAAAGCTTCTCACTTTCATCAAGCAAAAGTTCTAGCCAGAATGTGATGGGAGGAAACGAGACTAGTGCGATACCTCAGTCTTCATCTGTACCACAGACATCCCGACATGGCCATTACAGAACAACCGGCATAGATGAGAGAACCAGAAAGTTCTTCACAGCAGGGACACCTCAGCCTCAGAGAATGGAAACCAGTCGTCCAACATCCAGCACCTCTAATATCACAGATGAAACTCCAGTTGCTGGTAAACAAAACAAATCTCAAATTTCAAATGATATCAAGCTACAAATGGCTAAAAGTCAGCCGACTGGGTCAGATAACGGGCAGATAAGTGTGGGAAAAACTCAATCAAACACTCACGACGTCCGAGAGAACAGTCCAAGAAAAATACAGGGACAACAGCAGGCTAAAACTCCACTCAGAAAAGTTCCTGTTCCTACGATCTTTCTGCCTCAAGAGATGCCACAAGTGAGCAAGAAAGAGGAACAGCCAGGTAGGAGATCGTGGCTCATGTCCTTTGACAGGAACTCAGCAACAGGCAACACTATCACTCTTGGTGTTTGGACTTGTATAACTCTCATATCTACATTGTTATGGCTTATTTAGTGCTAAACCTAGCTGGTTGTTATATCAGATTGCTACAGGTTTAGAGGGAAAAAACAAGAAAACAAAAACGACACAAAACACAATAAAACGAAACAAACACAATTAGATTAAAAGCATCTGATTTCACTTTAATAAGAAATTTAGTTTTACTCTGTTTAAAATTCCTTATTCACGAGAAAAGACAGATTCATGACTTTAGCCATCTCAAGCAATCTTGACAAGAACATCAAAGTTGGAATCAATGCATAAGTAAATAATTTACACGAGAATCAGAAAGCGAGCACAGTAATGACTTGCAGGCACGCGATTTCTTCTGAGAGCTGGGGAGTGAGCAAGCTGAGAACAAAACTGTCCTGCCTTAGTCTGCAAACACAGTATATCCAGTCTCCGATAGGCTTTCAGTCTCAGCTCCATCTAAATAAACAGCGACGTCACTCTGGTCTCCGAATAAAAAACTAACAATGTAATATCATCAGTGAAACAGCTCGAAACAGGATTCAATCTGACCGGAATGCACTGTGTTTGCACCTTTATAGGGTTACATGTTAAATGTGGAGGTCCCAGTGACGTCAGTTGTTATTTAGACAGATTGTGAGATTAATGCTGCCCCCTTACAGACCACGGAAAGCAATGGAATGGACTGCAACTTTTCCCTCATTTTCCGTGGAAAAAGATGACGCCTCGAACATCTCCTACATTAGCAGTATTGTATTGCGGCCATTTCTGCCACAGTCATGGAAATTCGTATTGCATACATTATTTTTCACGTAGTTCGACCTTTCAAGACATGTTCCTTCTCTAAATCCCGCAATCACTTTTCAACTTCAAAATATGTCCTTTCGTTTCTCAAGACACGTCGAAACAAAGTGGATGATGAATATTCATTGAGAGGTACTCATTTCTTTTTTTTTTCCGTTTGCACTTCGAGCAGCTGTGGGTTTATAATTACGGATAGAGAGAAACGGATTCTGACTGAACTTCTCCCGACACAAAATGATCGTGGTCTGTATGATGGCAGCCTGATGCCTGTCAGAGACGTGTTGACTGTGATTGAGAACTTTGGTTGTTCCCTGACTTGACAAACATGATGTCAGCAATATGTTTTCTTCAACATCCACATTCTGTCTATGTGAAACCTATCATCTGAAGCTAGACTGTGCTTCAATAATAATAATAAATTTAATCCCTTAAAAGGAGAACCTTAAGAATTTTAAAACATAACAATGCAAAGTTAAGTTTGGCTATTCCAGTTTTCTTTAAGTGACAACATAACGCTCACAATATAAATAAATGTTTTACTCTAAATATCACAACTAAATCATCCGCTGCATATAAATAAAGAAGAACAAAAGAACAAACGTACAGGAGTATTGGCACGGCCTGAGGTAACCACAGCTAGCCCATCAATAGGAATTTTCACTGAAAAACTTCAAATGCACGTTCAGCTAAGTTTTCAGCTCAGCAAGATTAAATAAGCAAGGCATGCAGACTCCAAAAATGCTTGTTGTATTTTCAATCCAAAGCCGCGCAGGTAAAATTGTATGTCATATAAACTGTGACTTGGATTTCTAGGCCAGTATCTGAGGAACAGATTGCATTGAACAGCTCTTGCCACAATTTAATGTATCCAGTATTATTATATATATATATATGGGATTGTCATACAATTACCGTTGCGGGAATGGACTTTCCATATATCAGCCTATTTAAGAGAAGTACATACATAAATACATGGAATTTCGATACAAAAAGCTGGCAATTACCTCATTTGCATGAAATTTTCTATACAATGACCTAGCCATTATCCTTCTTCTTCTTCTTCCTTTGAATCCTCAACTCTGTCTAGAGTCACCAGTGAGCCGTCTTGCAAGTTATCACTCATTTTCTCCATCCGTCACTGGTGTGGAACTTGCATATATATAACTGTGATGGCCTAGATCATTGCGGCCAGGGGAACGCAGTGGCTCTGTGGTTTGGCGTCTGCTCATGGAGAAAACGGGCCGGGATCGACTCGCGGATCCTGCATCGGGGG